>JAULJZ010179693.1:0-22697 GCA_032270985.1 Heliamphora pulchella
TAAGTCTTCAATCCTTCGTCTTTTGCATTGTTCCAAGAACTTGTTATTGAAGTATTTGACTTGAATATGCTTCATGGTTTTGACCTTGTATCTTTAATTATGCTTAACATGTGTTTTCTGTAAATGGGGAAAAGAGGGAAAAACATTTAACTTTTTGACATAACTTTTAGAAGCTTTTGTGGTTTGTTGTGAAGGAGAAGATGTAATCTTATAACATTCATTTTTCGTTTGTGGTAGTTGTGAATGTTTGGAACATACATTTCATTATGATTGTGAATGTTTGGGATTTAAGTATCTCATATATGTTGTTTTAACATTCTTATAGATGAATGGTATTCTATTTGTTAATATGTGGTTTATCCTATTCCATGGTCATATAAACCTTATTTAATGATGGCTTTGAAATCCTTTTTAATATCAAATTATTGACAGCATGCTTTATATATATTATGTTTAATGTTTGAGATTTGAGAAACACTTTGCACACATATACTTGTTAAGTGTTGAGCCTATTTAAATTGATGCACATATTTTAATAAATTTAGAATGCTTCTAAATTAAATTGCAAATCTTTTTAAACATGTGTATTACACCGTGGTTGAATGACTAGCCTTTATGTTTTGCTTATTTTGCTTAAGGCATAGAGTCAAGGGGAGAACCCTTGTTCAAAATCTTTTTAAATGTTTTCTAAAAAATATTGTAATCATCAAAAAATGGAGAATTGTTAGTCCAAGGGCTTTCTTAATTAATTAGATTTTAATGATTTTGCATAATTCTTTTTCTAAGTAAAATTGATTTTAAAAAGATAATGTTTAATATTTTCAAAAATGTAGTGTTGACACCAAATGATAAGTGATTTGACACCTTTAGCCATTTGAACAGACTCTTTTATCAAATGAATTGACACTTAAGTATTCTTGAAAAAAATATTTTGTGTCGACCCTAATTGATATTTGAGTCGACATCTTAAGGTAAAGAATGCTCGATGTTCTCAAGTGAGTCAACACATTAACATGTTTGCCTAAAATATTTTCAGGTACTCTAAGATGAGTCGACACAAAAGACTTTTTGAGTCGACCCAAAAAAACTGAGACTTTCTGCAACAAAATGAGTCGACACAAATAGAAATTTGAGTCGACACCAAAAGACTCTTCGAAACTACTAAAATTCATTCGGGAATTTTGAGTCGACACTAAAGCGAAGTTGAATCGACACAAAACAACCGTGACTTCCTGCAGATTCTTGAGTCGACACAAAATGCAATATGAGTCGACACAAAAGAACTGAGTCTCCCAGCAAAATTTTGAGTCGACACCAACGAGGATATGAGTCGACACAAAAAGGTTCTCTTGGAAAGTTGAAGTATTATTCAAGTCGACCCAAAATAGAGTTGAGTCGACCCTGTTGTGTGGGTGAGAAGGATGCAGAGATTAGTGTCGATGTAATAACCCAAACTCAAAGTTACAAGTAGAAAAGAAAAAACAACTCAAAAAAAACAAAATCTCGAACCTAAGTTCGGTAAAAAGAACCAGCCCGATCGTTTAACCTTTCGAGCCCAAGATCCAGGACAGAGTGGGAACCACACAATCATGTATTAAAACCTTAATGTTGAGGATAAGAATTCAAAATTATACGTCCAAGTCGTTTAAGACAAGAGTTAAGCTAGAAAAGTCTTAAAAATCTAAATTTTGACACATAGATACCTAAACCAAGGATTTAAGTACAATTAAGTAAAAAAGCACAAAATAATATCAAAAATAATAAAAATATCCCTTAGTGGGTCACCACCTTGGGAAGAGTGCCAAAAAGTGACTTTTTGCTTTCTTTTTAGCTTAAAATAATGAGAAATGTATTAAATTAAGCATTATGATGATCCAATACTTGTTAAACAAGTAATATACATAATAATATAGTGTTATAGGTCAACAAAAGCAAACAAATCATTATTGAAATTCATACACAATAAAATAAGTCAAACAGCCTGATATTACTAAAATAGCTTAATTTGACTTGTAAGACTACATCTATTTAATCAATTACTATGAGAACTATGATAATATATGAGAATACTATATTTTTTATAAACATAATAATATAATAAGTTTTATAGGAAAAAGACACCAAAAAGATACATCAAATTAACTTTTAATGCATTTTCTTACACAAAGGGGCACGAAAATCAAGAAAAATCGCTCGATTGATGGGGGATCAGATTTTTGTCCCCCAAAACTGTCCGTAGCTGTATTTTAGCTTCCCCAAATCTGATTTTTTCCCCTCAAAGTTTGAACTAATTAATTAGCCCATGTTAAATGGAAGGAAAAAACGACTTAAAATTAATTATATGTTCCCTTAAGCTTTTCCTATATAAACCAAATCAAACACCACTCCTCCCCTTTATTATTTTCGTCCAAGTGAGGTGAAAGACCATATTTTGAGTGTTCTTGAGGGTCTATGGAAGTTTGAGAGAAGAAAGAAAGAAAAGGAAGAAGAAGCTTGAAGATTGGAGCTTTAAAAGATAAGTCCATGGTTTTCATCATCAAGAAGTAATCCTCAACAAGGTAAGAGAGACTCTAATACTTCTGATTCTACATAAATCAAACATCTCTCCCATCATCCTCAAACACAAATCTAAGATCAAGAATCAAAACTCAAAAATAAAGGCGTCATTGTTGGATTTTTGGGACTGTTCGATTTTAATGTTGAAGTTGTGAGTTGGTGTGGGTTTCTCCATAGGTTCCATGACTTCTATAAGCTTTGGAATATTGATATATTGATATTGAAGTACAATACATGTATACAAAGAAAATGGGTCAAAAACTTACACACTTGACACTATGAGGCCAGAATCAAAATAGGCCTGAGTTTTGGGAGTTTTGAGCTTTCTGCTCTGATATTTGGAATATCATAACTCAATGTAGAAAAATGCTATAAGTGTGTTCTTTATCTCCAGACCTATGTTTTTGTGTTATCTTTCATCCAAAATTGGTTTGAACTCATTTGAGTAAGTAGAACTCGAGATATTGCAATTCTACCAAAGTGTGCCGGTTTCAAACCGGTCAACAATGCAGACCTAAAAACCCTAGTTTAAAATGAGATCCGAGTTTTATCCAAAACATGAAAGTTGTAGACAACATGTGTATCTAGCTACCCACCACCTATGATCACAAAATAATAAGTTTTGATAGGTACAAACCCCTTTCAAATTCTCTATTGAGTTTCAGCCCTCAAGGGATACTTCTGTCACATATTTTTTATGTAGCCCAAAACCCTTATTTTTAGTAATCTATTCCAACAGTGGTCTACATTAACTTTGTAGAAAACATGTTGAAGTACTTGCTGCCCAAAAATCAGACCTGAAAGCCTCAGGATGACTCCCCAAAACCATTTCAAATCCTCTATCCAAAACTGGCTCTACTGAGTTTTTGCTACTGACATTCCTTATTTTCTAAAATGGCTAAAGAGTCTAACTTGTTCCAAACAAATACCCATAGCTCTAAACATGAAACTTGTAGAGGACATGTTAAGCTAGAACATACTCAAAAATGGGCTCATGTGGACTTGATATGATACCCCTAAATCGAGACCAATAGAGACACTTCTCTGACCAATTCTCTGAGCAAGTGCTGAACCATTTTCATTTCAGTCAAGCTTTTCACCCATTTTTATTAGGTTTTGGCTTTAGTATTAAACATAAAAGTTGTAGAGAATATTTTAATATAAATTATCACCAAAAATCATAATCCAATTCCAAGTCTAAGTACCTTAAGATACGGCGGTACTTCAAATTTTAATGATTAGGAGAGAGTAATAAATAGTTAAGTTAAATTCTTAAACAAGTGAAGGATTGGGCAAGTGCGTAGTACCCCTTAAAACTAAAAAGAAAGTAACCATGGTCCCTAAAAATCAAGAAAATATTCAATAGTCAGAATCGTTTTAGTACTTCACGTTCTAAGAGAGGTAGAACTCCGTGTTGACGGTTAAGTTATGTTTGCCTGCTCGGCATGAAAGTTTTATTACCCGAGGATCAAGCTTAGCTTGTTGACAAAGGCTCGGTTCGTATACATGTAAGATAAAGTGAGAGTGCTTAGCTATTATCTTAAACTTGAGTTTATGTAAATAATGCTTTAAAATGTTTTGAAGCGCATGTTTTGAACTATAACTAGTCTAACAATCGCGTGAACCTGTTGTTTTAAAAGTTATGATGTTTTTAATTTAAGTGTGTTATCCAAGATATTCTGAGCTAGCATGATGTTACTATGAAAGTATGGTTAATGTTGTGTGGTTGTTCAAAGTGCCAAGTTACAAGAGTTTTCGGCCCTTTATATCCCGTTATGAGGGAGGTTACCTAACTATGGATTTTTCATTTATCCCTACAGGGGAGGTTTCCCGTTAAGCCGGAGTTTTTGCCTTAAATGCTTTTGGGCTGAGTCCGAGGTTTTTAGCACATACCACTTGTGCTTGGTGGAGAGTGGCCCTATTTCAATTACGTTGTTATCGGTGTATTGCGAATTGAGGTTACGGTATCGTCGGAACTCCCGGTCGTGAGGTTGACGACTACTTGGACATTGTTGGGGTTTGAGTCTAGATTTGAGAAAACGGTCATGCATTTTTAAATTTGTGGCGGTTGAGCCAGGAACATATTTCTGTTTGTAATACTGAGAAGGTTCTGTATAATCTGTTAATATTTTTATTTTCAAGAAAATACATCAGTTTCTATATTTTCCTAGAAAATGTGATGAACTACTTTTAGAAAGATTTTTCAGTTACCCTTTACTAAGTAACTGTCTTTTCTGTTCATGATAATGCTAAGTGCGCTCTCCTGTAATCTTTTTGGTTGCAGATACTAGGAACGACTAGGAGTTGGTCCACCACAGGCGTCGTCGAGTAGTTTTGGTTCAGTTTTTAGTTTTGGCAGAGCTTCATGTATAAGAAGACCCTGGAGGTTTTTAAAGTTTTAGAAGTAATGTATACCCTTGGGATGGCGAATCTCTAGTGACTCATTGTGGCGTTGAAATTTTGGGGGTTGTTTTGGAAAACGTTTTAAAAATAAGAGAATTCAAAGATATTTAAAAAATATTTTTAACACATTGAAAATCAAATTTTGAAATTTCTTTTTTGTTAAAAATTGAGTCGCCACTTAGTTTTTTAGAAACACTAAGAAAAATAAAAATTGCTACTGATTTTAAAAATGCTTAATCAGAGAAAAAGGGTTCGGAGGTTAAGGTACGAATCGGGGAAGATGTTAGGCACTCCGTTTGCCCAATCGTAAGGTTGGCCTCTACTAATCATCATTGGTTCTTTTAATAGAATTTCTTAAATGCATGCAAATAAAGAAAATTGAGGTAAAGAGAGAACATTCAAAATCAAATATGAAAAATACATAATATACGTATATAAAATGCCAAACAAAATAAGTGAAGAAATAAAAATCTTAAGTCCTACGACATGCAATTTCTAATTAAAAGATACATGGAGCATTTTCACATGCAATATTCACAAAAATACCTAAACTATCATAGTATGCATAAAACAATAAAAATATGCTAGAAGATGCTAAAACTATCTAAACATGAATTGCTATAAGAATAAGCTAATTTATTCTAAACATGATTTCAAAGTAACTAAAACAACATGCATATTTATTAAAACAAACTAGGTTAACATGTTGAATTAATGAAAGAAACAAGAAATGTAAAATAAAATATGCATAAAAAATCCTATATAAAAAGGTGAGGTTTACTAATAAAAAAAACAAAACAAAGATAAGAGTGTCATGATAAAAGAGAGTTTAAAAATTTAATGAAAATAAGGAAAGAGTTTTCAAAAGAAAATTTATATTAAAAATGAAGAAACTAGAAAATTCTTATTAAACTAATGAGAAGAAAAGCTAACTATTTACATTTAAAGAAAATAAGGTGAAAAAAAAAATTACATTTAAAGAATGAAAATTAGATTAAAAGATTTTTATGATTTTTGGGTTTAATAAAAGAAAAGAAAAGAAGAATAAGGTAAACATTATGAAAAGAAAAGAAAAAAATAGAAAAGGAAGAAAGGAAATGAAATAAAAAGAAAATAAAGCTACATTACAAGGAAAGAAAAAAGAAAAAGAAATAAAATGCTAAAAAGAAAAATTACACTACTATAAAGAAAAGAAAAGAAAATTGAAAATAAGGACTAACGAAGGAGAATTAAACCAATATTATACGAAAAGGAAATAAAGAAAAAAAAAAGAAAGAGAACATTAAAATAATGCTGAAAATAAAGAGACATTAAAATAATAACCAATAGGGATAATTACACTTATCTCCCATGAGATTTAAGCTTATTACAAGGACCTCTCATATGGTCTCTGAAATTACACTAACCTCCCATGAGCTTTAATTTTAATATCAATTGCACCACAACTGTTAAAATTTCTGTTGAAATTTAACGGAAACCGCCCCTCCCACCCTAAAACCACCCTTCAAACCACCTTTCCTCCCCAAAACCACATTCCCACCCCAAATTTCAACAGAAGGGTGGTTTTGGGAAAGGTGATTTTGGGGTGGAAATGGTGGTTTTGGGGAAAAAATGTGGTTTAAATGATGGTTTTGGGGTGGAAAGGTGGTTTAAAGGGTGGCTTTGGGGTGGAAATGGTGGTTTTGGGGTGGAATGGGCGGTTTCTGTTAAATTTTAACAAAAATTTTAACAGTTGAGCTACAATTGATATTATAATTAAATCTCAAAGGAGGTTAGTATAATTTCAGAGACCACAGGGGAGGTATCTGTAATAAGCTTAAACCTCAGGGGAGGTAAGTGTAATTATCCCTAACTAATAAAAAAAGAAAAAGAAGATAAGCACACAAGTATTTAAATTGGAGGATATGGATATAATATTGATAATTACATTCATATAATGTAAGTGCTTTTGTAACAACTAACAACATCAATAAGTTGTAGTCATAAAAAATATTAGTACTATTTAATGAATTAATGAAAGAAATAAAATAATAAATGTGTTAAGTGTAAATGTGAAGAAATGAATAATTAAAAAATCAAAGAAAATAACTAAATTACATGAAGTACATAGGATTGACTATGTAAATGAAAGAAAAATGTGAATTGAAATTAAATTTTAACCTGATCACTCAAAAAGAGAGGGAATAGAGTTAGAAAGATCGGGGATCCAAACGAGGTACTTAGATTGCTTAATAATCCTCAAGTTGGAGGGATGTATTTCGATGGGCCAATTTTCGGGTGATGATCCAAGCATAGTTTCAATGTAGGCGTCGGAGGTTCGGATCTTGATATTTCGGCAGGACATCGGCATCGGGACTCGGAATTGCTCAGCGACTTGGCAGAGCTTCTCTCTCAAAATCTCTCACTAAAAATTCTGTCATTGAAAACGTACCAGGGGTACGGTATTTATAGAATTCTTCAACCAATGAGGTGTTGCCACGTTTTGGGACACATTAGGCCATTTGGAGTTGGCGGTCGCCAGGTTTAATATAGCCGTCGCCATGCTTAAAAGAAGTTCCACAAGGTTCTATTGGCGATCGCCACAATGAGAGTTGGCAGTCGCCAGGTTAAAGGTGGTGGTCGCCACTTTTGGCTAGGGTTTTCAAGAGGTTCTTTTGACAGTTGCTACAATTAATATGGCGGTCGCCACTTTTGGAATGACTTGAACAATAAGTTATCAATGGTTCAATAAAATTTCATTAGTTTGAAGGTTCTAGGTTCAAATACTGAGCTTGGATCACTTCCCGAGGATCTAATTGAAGTACCATTCCACCTGTTTTCATCATCGAATTCACCTAAGATTAGGCGGGGTCAAATTAGAGTGTCTACAGTTGCCCCTCTTTAATATAATTTGCATAGCAATACGTGAAGCAAGTTATATCAAAGACACAGAGACAACAACCATTTGGCCGAGCCGTCAATCTTAGGCTACAAACACACAAGCATGCATATGATGTTGGTCATACTCGAATTTTAATCGAGCTGCCTACGTACCCCTTTGTTAGGGATCAGACCAAAACGTAGTTCTCAGGGCAAAATGCAGGGATGCAAGATAAGGAGTATGAAACATGATGCAGATGCTAACATGATGCAGATGTTGGTATG
The DNA here is from genome assembly GCA_032270985.1 of Heliamphora pulchella. Taxonomy (NCBI): domain Eukaryota; kingdom Viridiplantae; phylum Streptophyta; class Magnoliopsida; order Ericales; family Sarraceniaceae; genus Heliamphora; species Heliamphora pulchella. The sequence goes on from JAULJZ010179693.1 coordinate 8,104, forward strand.
ATCAAGATCAAAGACCGAGTTAAGATCTAAGAACTCAACTGGGGATAAAATAATAAAAAGGATCGAGTTAAGATCTAAGAAATTACCTTAATCACGAAAGCGACAAGGAACTAATGGGTCGAGTTAAGACCCAACAATTCGAAACGATAGTGGGGTAAAAATAGTTAAAAGCCAAGTTACGGATTAAAACTATTCATACCGGGAAGAATAACCATGAATTAATAGGTTGAGTTAAGACCTAAAAATTTGAAAGCGGGATAAAAATAATTAAAAGCCAAGCTACGGCTTAAAATTAGATTTATAGGGAGGATAGATTGCGAATTAATAGGTCGAGTTAAGAGCCAAAAAATCGAAACGAGCCACGGAATAAAAATAATTAAAAACCAAGTTACGGCTTAAAATTAAATTTATCGGAAGAAAAATCACGAATTAATAGGTGGAGTTAAGAACCAAAAATTCGGGACGAGGCGCGAGATAAAAATAATTAAAAGCCAAGTTACGGCTTAAAATTAAATTTATCGGAAGGAGAAAATACCTCAAAAGGAAGGGTTTAAAATACACAAAACTATTTTTGGAATTATTTCTAAACACACAAGATTTTCTCGAAGTATTTTTAAGAAATTCTCGAGATTATTTTTAGAAAAACACACACCAAATAAGAAACCATGTTTTCTAAAAGAATGTTTTGCAAAATAACACTCCAAATAAAGAGGAAATAAGGAAACAATATATATAATAAAAGCCCTAAAACAGCCTTCAAAACCCAAAAATCTCGTGATGGAGAAACTGACATAGGGCCGCCAACTTTGGAGTTGGCGATCGCTCTGACGAAATTGACGTGACGGTTGACGTGTGGGCAGCCGCCTAGACAAAACCCTTCTGACAAGGCGGTTGCCGGATATAAACCCTTCCAACATGGCGGTCACCATGTGGCGTTTGGGAAACATGGCGGTCACTCACTTATGAGATGGCGGCCGCCAACTCTAAGCGCGTATACAGCCCCCCAGACGCACGAATCTGGTTCATTTTGCTCACCTCACTCTCTCTCTAGCCCTTATTCTCTCTCGTCTCTCTCTCGTCTCTCTCCTTTGTTCTTATCTTGTTTTCTAGCATTCGTACCCTTTGCTTTTTGCTTTTCCTTACCACACGATGTTCACACTACTATTCGTGATCCCGTTTCTTTTTATGGCGGGCCAGGGCCATGACGATGACTTAGGGGCGAGGTAAGGCCCTTCTGCTGCTGGGAGCTCCTCAATGGGGACTTTCAGGGGTACGACCACCAGTCTTCCCGCTAGCGGGGTCACTACCACGCAGCCCACTGCTGCGATGGATGCTCTCGTACTTGAGGCGGAGCGTGCCTCCCGCCATGCAGCTGAGGAGGAGACACGAGTAGCTATCGAGGCACAAGTAGCAGCTGATGCTGCTGCTGCTGAGGCTGCGATGGCCGATTTCTTAGACCTTGATGCTGGAAAGGATCATTCAGCACCCTTCGACCAGCATACTTACGCTCCAGTACCCTATCGCATGGTTCCACGCGGGATGAGACACTACGAGCCTCCCACCGACACTATTGCTGCCGACGTTCTTCTTCCGGAGCCAGACCACCACATTTCTCGCCGGCGACCTTCGATATGTACCATATCCTTATTGTTTTTAATACCAAAGTATGATATATCAAACGTAGACGCATGCCAAGGATCTCCCAAATGATATGATAATGTGTTTTGATATGATGGTGAATGATGATGAATGATGATTTATTTTGATCATTGTGTGATTGATGATTGGGATTTGAACTTAACTTAGATACCTATGCAATAGAGATTAAAACAGTAAGGACACTAAGATTTGATCAAACAATGAAATGGGCAATTATTTTAGTGAAAAGTACAAAATAATTTTTTTATTTTTTACAATAAACATAAAAAGTTATAGGGGGTTTGTTTTTGTTTTTGGGGATGAAAACTAAAGGGGTAATTTTTATCAAAAATTTAAAAATTAGAGGTAATTTTTTTAAAAATTTCTAAAAATTTAGGGCACATTTTTCAAAAATCACAAACTCTAGAAATCTAAGGGTATTTTTCGAAAATCAAGAAATTTTTTCAAAAGTCCCGAAAACTTTAGGAAAATGTTTAGAAAATCAAACAAATTTGAGAAAAATTTTAAAAAATTTTTAGAAAATCCTAGAAATTTGAGGAAAAATTTTAAGAAAATTTTAAAATTTTTTTAAAAATCCTAGAAATTTGGAAATTTTTTTAAAAGATTTTTAGAAAATCTTAGAAATTTTAAGAAAATTTTTAAAAGATTGGAGCTAATTTCTAAAAATTCCTAGAAAATTAATCCTAAAAGGTAGGGTAAAAGGGGCAAAACACAAATATCAAAGGGAAGAGATTTCTTTGTTATTATTATTTTATTTTTTTATTATGATTTTTTTTTATATTTTATAGAATGATTAACACAAAAAGGTAGAGATTTACCTAGCGCACCAAGGCTTTGAATTCCTAATATTTTACTAGGACGTGCAAGAACCAAAGGATCGTCACTTATACACGAACCTAGGGTTAGGAAGATTTGTCTGGCGCACCAGGGTTTAGGGTGCCTAATTTTCTAGTCCTTGAGAGAATCGAAGGGTCATCACTTACACACGAACCTAGGGTTACGGTGCCTAGTTTTCTAGGGCGCCTAGTTTTTCTAGGGTTTGAAAGAACCGAAGGGTCGTCACTTACATACGAACCTAGAGTTAGGATGCCCAGTTTTCTAGGGCTTGAAAGAACCGAAGGGTCATCACTTACACACGAACCTAGGATTAGGGTGCCTACCGTAGGGTCATCACTTACACACGAACCTAGGGTTTGAAAGAACCGAAAGGTCGTCACTTATGCACGAACCTAAAGTTAGGGTGTTTAGTTTTCTAGGGCTTGAGAAAATCGAAGGGTCGTCACTTACACACGAACTTAGGATTGGGGTGCCTTGTTTTCTAGGGCTTAGAAGAACAGAAGGGTCATCACCTACACACGAACCTAGGGTTTGAAAGAACTGAAGGGTCGTCACTTACACACGATCCTATGGTTAGGGTGCCTAGTTTTCTAAGGCTTAAGAGAACTGAAGGGTTGTCACTTACACACGAACCTAAGGTTAGGGTGCCTAGTTTTTTAGGGCTTGAAAGAACCGAAGGGTCATCACTTACACACGAACCTAGGGTTAAGGTGCCTAGTTTTCTAGGGCTTGACAGAACCGAAGGGTCGTCACTTACACACGAACCTAGAGTTAGGATGCCTAGTTTTCTAGGGCTTGAAAGAGCCGAATGATCGTCACTTACACACGAACCTAGGATTAGGGTGCCTACTTTTCTAGGACTTGAAAGAATCGCAGGGTCATCACTTACACACGAACCTAGGGTTTGAAAGAACCGAAAGGTCGTCACTTACGCACGAACCTAAAGTTAGGGTGGTCAGTTTTCTAGGGCTTGAGAGAACCGAAGGGTCGTCACTTACACACGAACCTAGGGTTGGGGTGCCTTGTTTTCTAGGGCTTATAAGAATCGAAGGGTCGTCACTTACACATGAACCTAGGGTTTGAAAGAATCGAAGGGTCGTTGCTTACACACAAACCTAGGGTTAGGGTGCCTAGTTTTCTAGGGCTTGAAAGAACCGAAAGGTCGTCACTTGTGCACAAACCTAAAGTTAGGGTGTTCAGTTTTCTAGGGCTTGAGAGAACCAAAGGGTCGTCACTTACACACGAACCTAGGGTTGGGGTGCCTTGTTTTCTAGGGCTTATAAGAACCGAATGGTCGTCACTTATACACGAACCTAGGGTTTGAAAGAATCGAAGGGTGGTTACTTACACACAAACCTAAGGTTAGGGTGCCTAGTTTTTTAGGGCTTGAGAGAACCGAAGGGTCGTCACTTACACACAACCCTAAGGTTAGGGTGCCTAGTTTCCTAGTGCTTGAAAGAACCGAAGGGTCGTTACATACACACGAACCTAGGGTTAGGGTGCCTAGTTTTCTAGGACTTGAAAGGACCGAAGGGTCGTCACTTACACACGAACCTAAGGTTAGGGTGCCTAGTTTTCTAGGACTTGAAAGGACCGAAGGGTCGTCACTTACACACGAACCTAGGGTTAGGGTGCCTAGTTTTCTAGGGCTTGAAAGAATCGAAGGGTCGTTACATACACACGAACCTAGGGTTAGGGAGAACCAAAGGGTCGTCACTTACACACGAAGCTAGGGTTATGATGCCTAGTTTTCTAGGCTTGAGAGAACCGAAGGGTCGTCACTTACACACGAACCTAGGATTAGGGTGCTTAGTTTTCTAGGGCTTGAAAGGACCGAAGGGTCGTCACTTACACACGAACCTAGGGTTAGGGTGCCTAGTTTTCTAGGGCTTGAAAGAACGAAGGGTCGTTACTTACACACGAACCTAGGGTTAGGGAGAACCGAAGGGTCGTCACTTACACACGAACCTAGGGTTATGGTGCCTAATTTTCTAGGGCTTGAGAGGACCGAAGGGTTGTCACTTACACACGAACCTAGGATTAGAGTACCTAGTTTTCTTAGGCTTGAAAGGACCGAAGGGTCGTCACTTACACACGAACCTAGGGTTATGGTGCCTTGTTTTCTAGGACTTGAAAGAATCGAAGGGTTGTCACTTACACACGAACCTTGGGTTAGGGAGAACTGAAGGGTCGTCACTTACACACAAAACTAGGGTTTGGGTGCCTAGTTGTCTAGGGCTTAAAAGACCCAAAGGGTCATCACTTACACGAACCTAGGGTTTTTTATTATTTTTGGTTATCTGCTGCATATTTCATGTGCTTGTTTTGCTCTTTATGTACCCACTGTTTGTCTTCTCTTTTTTGGCTGGTCACTATGTCAGAGGCTTCGGGGGGTCTGCCTCCGGTGAGGTGTTAGAGTGGTATGATGCTGTCCCTGTCCCTAACCGAGCTTATATTGACGCCTCCGATTTTGCTCGCTTCATACCCCTGTTGGGTAGGACGAGCAACGACCGAGTATGGTTGACAGCTCTGGCAGAGCGGTGGTGGGATACCACCAACACCTTCCAATTTACCACATTTGAGGCTACTCTGACACCTCTAAATTTTGCGCTGATCACTGGCATCCGGGTTAGAGGAGCCCCTATCCTTTTTGACCCAACTATCACTAGTTCTACCGATGCACTGATGTACTTCCTTGGAGCAATTCCCGCTCAGATGGATCACGACAGAGTCCGGTATACTTGGTTCTTCGATCGCTTTCGCCATTTCCAGTGCACGAGCCCCACCACTACGAGTGGGTTACCCGAGGCTTCTTGATGTATATGTTCGGTCCCTCCTTGTTTTTCAACAAGGAGAACACCGTTCATTTACATTACTTGGGCGGCCTGGCTCATCTTGACCGGGTTGCTTCTTTCAATTGGGGAGGAGCTGCTCTCACCACTCTCTATAGCTATATGCGGACCTTGACCCGGTTTCCTCAGGAGCTCAGCATTAGGGGATACTGGAGAGTCTGGGAGGTATGGTCACACTTTTCCATTTATTCCCATTCTTTGTTTATTCATTATTTGCTGGTTGACATCTTCTTCTTCGCAGCTGTGAACCTATGAGTTCATCGGGCTTCACGTCCCGACAAACTCCTTAGCAGACCCTTCAGTCATTCCCCGAGCAGCCCAGTGGTCCCGTGGGCTAAAGAGGAAGAAGGCAGGGGGAAAGGATATTGATCGCTTCCTAGTTTTACTGGTCTGGCTGACCCCTGGCCAGGTATCATTTTTGCTACTCTCTGTATCATACTATACTGCACTATACTATTTCTATTCTTTCCTTCTCTGTACACTGATCACTGTATTCTATTCACTGGTCATTATACTACACTGCATTTACTGATTACTATATACTGCACTGTTTATTGTACTCTACAGGTTCACTAGGATGTCTGGCAGGGAGTAGAGAATCGGGTTGCCGCAGACATGACGCACAGCCGGGATATCGCTTCGAGACGGATCCTGCCAAAGAGTCAATTTGGATGGGAGTAATATCTAGGAGAGCAAGTGGTTCACCAGTCACTCAGCCTGAATCACTTTTGGATCCCAGTGGTTCCTCCAGCTTGTATACGCCGGATCGATCCTCTAAGCCTGGTCGATCTCCTTTTAGAGCTAGTGGGGACTCTTACTACTGAGCTGCTGGTGGCGGAGGGAGATTACACCGCCTGGGCCCAGGCCCATTTACTGGGTTCACTAGGACCTGGCCTGGCTGTGCCAGGCGACAGGAGGAGATGGATGCTAGAGGTTGAGGGAGCTGGTGTTGATGCTGGAGCAGGAGCTGCCACTGCTGCTACTGGGGGAGCTGGAGTTGGAGTTGCAGCTACCAAGATACCTTGGACTGTGCCGACCATCGTTGCTGAGTATCCCTTCGATATCCCTATTCTGGTTCCCCCAGTTTTGGAGTTCTAGCCAGCACATGCTCAGGTTTATTCTTTTCCTCATTGCTTTCCTTTTTTGTTTTTTCTTCTATTTAGACTGCTTAGTTCTTTATTCTTTTTGACAGCCGGATCAGGCTTGGTTGGATTGCCTCATGCTGGTAATGAGCGGCATGTGGACTTTGATTTGCCAGTAGGATCTGCTCTGCGTGCAGTTGGGGTTCCTTTCATCCCTCTGCCGGTGAGTGTCTTTTTCTTTGGTTTCAATTTTGTTCCATACCGCTTTCTTACCTTTTGTCTCTTTTAACAGCCACATGTGGTTGTTGTTGCTCTGCCCTAGGCTCCTGCTCAGCCTCTTGCTCTTGCTCCGGCTTGAGGCAGTGGGTCCCGTGCTACATCCTCCAGAGCTCGTTCCCGGGGATCCATCTCTTTTGCTAGGAGCCGATCCAGGGTCATGTCCTTGTCCTTCGGTAGTGATGATGGCGTGACTTTGACCGGCTCTTTGAGAATGATAGCTCGGACGAGGCCGATCCTTCTTCCCGGTGGGTCCACCAAAGACGTTCCTGAGAGAGAAAGCCCCCCTCCCCAGTTACTTTTTGACTTTCATTTAGATACATTTACTCTTTATGGGCCTGCGGGCCCCGATTTAATACATTTACTAGATCCATGGGCCTGTGTGCCCTAGTTTACTATTTTATTGGGCCTGGGTGTCCTAGTTACATTTTGATGCATTCTACCACTTTTGATGCATTTTGGCCTTCGCGCCATTTATTACTTTACATGTTTATTTGTTACATGATTTTTCTTTATTTGCTGCTCAAACTGTCTCGGATGCATAATTCAGATGCCACAATTTATACTGATCACACAAACTACAAACTGACACACACCCGCCATGTTCAAACACGGCAGTCGCCACTTCCAAGGAGACTGACATGGCGGTTGCCATTTATAACCTGGCGGTCGCCTGGTCAAAGGACTGATGTCACTGTACGATGCTTTTTAGAGTTAGCGATCGCCAACTCCAAGGTGGCGGTCACCACATTAAACATACCTTCTGCCAAAATTTTGATTTCTCGCCTTTTTCTGCCTTATAAATACAGCCCTGGAGGTCTCATTTTCTGTTACTCCAACTCAGATGGCTTCTTCCTTTTCTGCATGGGTTGAGACATTCTCCCATATCGAACGTTTATACTTCGCCCCATTTGGCCTTAATGCTCTTTTCTCACTGACGACCATGAGAATTAACAGATCTTTACTAATAGCTGCTGCACAACTGTGGGATTCACAGTCTCACGTCTTTTAGTTTGGCCTTGAAGAGCTCTGCCCCACTGTGGAGGAGTTTACTGTCATTTTGGGCTTGGCCCCACGAAGTTCCGTTGTGGTTCCCACTTTCTTTCTTTCGACCCGTCAGCAGGTGATACAGCTTTGTGGTCTATCTACGAATGAGGCCTCTCTTCCGACACAGGATGACTGTCTTGACATACCCTGGATCATTGACAGATTCTGTTCTACCGGTGACCTTAGTGACCTCGACTTTCAGCTGCGGCGACGTTATGCTCTTTGCTTCTGTCTCCTTACCCAGTATCTTCTTATCCCTTTTGATGGGCGGGTCAGTTATGCATTAGTTGACATTACTGGCCAGATGTGGAGGGGAAGGACTTCGTACCATTTATCCTAGCCGAGATGCTACTGGGCCTAGATGCTGTTCATCGTGGTGAGACCACTACTTTTGCTGGTAGCCCCTTGCTCCTTCAGGTAGATTTAAACCTTTTTCTTTATCAAACTTGTGTCATACTGCGAAGCTCTGCTCTCACTGATCTAACTTTTTGCTGTAGATCTGGCTGATAGAGAAGGTAAATCTTTTACAAAAATCACCTGCTAATAGACACAGTGCTACAGCTTTCCTTTACCGCCCCTGTTATCAGATATGCACCACTGAGGTAGCCTGGCAACAGTATCTCTCATCCCTGACTGGCCTAGATATTACTTGGCAATGCCCCTGGTGGCGGATCCATGCCATGACTCTGACCACCATGGATCATGCTGGTGGTTTACTGGTTGGTTTGCGTCAGACTACTTTCTATTACCCTCATAGGATTATGCGACGGTTTAGTCACAATCCGATCATCTTTTCCAGTATTCGAGGTCATTTTTTTTCATCTGTGCCGTCGGCCCCGTTTCTAGCACTATATTGGGATGCCTTGCCATCTCGTTCACGGATGGAAATGTAGGAACTGCAGTGTCCCAAGCTCTCTACTGAGTACAAGACATAGCTGATACAGGAAAGGGAGAAGAAGGATAAAGAAGAAGGGAAACAGGCAACAAATAGGAGAAAAACTTAAGGATTTCTGCTTTGTTTTGGAAATTTCATAGCTTTCTTCTTCTTTTTTTTTATTTGTAGAGTTTTGGACTTGCGTGTCCTTCCCAAAACTTTATAACTCTGATCAAAGTAATGAAAACTCCCGCTTTATGTTTCAGATGGTTTAAATTTATCCAAAGTTTTTTTTAAATCCAATTAAATGACTTTATTATTAAAATCCAGAAATTAATTTGCATTAGTCTTACTCAGATTCAAAAGTGGTTAAAAACAAAAAATGTGGTCGGACTTCTTAAAAGAAGCTGCCTATGTATCCCAAAAAGATGGAATCAGGCTATAACGTAGTTCGGGCTCAGTTTACACTCGGGTATTGACGCTCTCCTTTTATGGTGCCCTAACTTTTACCAAGGTCACCCTTTTGGGTTTTCAGCCTTTCGGGCTGCTCTAACTTTTACCTGAGTTGCTTTTTCGGCTTTCAACTCAGCGAGCTTTTACTTTCTCTTTATTTTTACCTCAAGGGTAGTACTTTTTGAGTTGGTCAAGGTTTGCTGGAGTGGAGAACACATTGCCATCTAAATCCATAATAATGACTGCACCACCGGATATGATGGTTTTGATGAAAAATGGTCCGAACCAATTTAGCTTGAACTTGCCCTTTCGGGTCAAAGTTAGAAGCTATGATTTCTTTAAGGACCAAATCTCCTTCTCTAAGGTCCCGGGTCTTAACCTTCTTATTGAACGCTCGACCTATCCTCCTCTGGTATTCTTATACATGAAACAGAGCCTGCAACATTCTTTCATCAAACAAAAGAAACTCTTCCATCCGGTTCCTTTGCAATTCTGCTTCTGAAATACTAGCTTCGGACACCACTCTTAGCGAAGGAATTTCTACCTCAATGAAAAGTACAGCTTCCATGCTGTACACTAAAGGGTATGGTGTAGCTCCAGTTGAAGTTCTAATCGACTTTCGGTATCCCAAAAGTGCAAATGGTAGATGCTCCGGCCAATCCTTATGTGAGTTGATTGTCTTTTGTAGAATTTTCTTGATGTTCTTGTTTGCTCCCTCAACCGCTCCATTGGCCTGCGGCCGATATGGTGAGGACTTGTGGGCCACTATCCGGTATTCTTTAAAAAGATCCAAGACCTCTCCTTGAAAATGCGAGCCATTATCAGAGATGACCTCATGGGGGACCCCGTACCAACAAATGATGTTTTGTATGATGAACTTAGCAACATGAGAGGCTTTTAATACCGAGTAGGAGGCTGCTTCCACCCACTTTTTAAAGTAATCAATGGCCACTAAGATGAACTCGTGCCTATTTGACACCTTCGGTGTTACCTTGCCGATCACATCAATGCGCCATACTAAGACAGTCCATGGTGACATCAGGTTATACAACTAAGATGGGGGAACGTGCATGAGATTTGCGTGAATCTGACATTTGTGGCACCTCCACATGAACTGTATGCAGTCTGTCTCCATTGTCATCCAAAAGTACCCTTGCCGCATGATCTTTTTGGCTAACATATTTCTGCTCATGTGTGGCCCAAAAACTCCCGTATGGATTTCTTTCATCAGTTCTTGACATTCTTCATTGTTAACACACAGCTTGTTGACCCCAAAATACCCTCGTTTGTATAGTCTACCATTGCAAATGACAAATTATGCGGATAATCGTCGTATCGCCCTTTTGTCCATTTTACTAGCAAACTTGGGGTATTCTCCTTTCTCCACGAAGTTCTGAATGTCAAAGTACCATAGAAAATCGTCAGTGCTTTCCTCGATTGCAGCCATCATCTCGTATGTCAATTTTGTTTTCTATTCAATTATCAAAGGCCTCATTCGGACTCCAAGTGGTATGTCAATCATGAATGCTAGGGTGGCCAGTGCATCGGCAAACTTGTTCTGTAGTCTTGGCAGATGGGTAAAGATTACTGATTCAAAACACAGTATTAACTTCTCTAGTTCTTGATGATAGAGAATCAAGGTTAAGTCCCTGACCTTCCATTCTCCTCTTACTTGTGAAACCACCAATGTTGAATCTCCAATGACTTCTATCTTTCTTGTCCCTAATTCAAAGGTTACCTCCAATCCAGCTAAACATGCTTCAAATTCTGCCTAATTGTTGGTAACTTCAACATTAAGCTTTACAGACAAAGGAACATGGGATTCATTAAGAGTGACAAGAAGGATTCCTATTCCATAGCCATATTGATTAGATGCGCCATCAAAATATAGAGTCCACTTGTCATCCCCGAATTTCATCAACTGTTCGTCAAGAAACTGGAACTCTGTATTTTCACCTCCTTCAACTGGTTAGTCGGCCAGGAATTCTGCCACAGCTCTGCCCTTGACTGACTTCGGGGTGGCATATTAAAGATCAAATTCAAATAATAACAGCTGTGAGACTCGGACCCGTCTCTTTTTGAGATATTAATATATGTTGACAAGTTCCTTTCTATATATGTATCTCTTGGTGTATGGTTTATGTTTTCAGTTGTAGAGCAGCATGTTTTGTATAGGTGTTATACATGTTATGCATGCGGGGATTTGGCTTGGTTGCTTTTTTTTTAGTTTTTCTCCCAGCAACGACCTCTAAAGCGGTGGTGAGCGCGCTCGAGCAGGTTTGTGGCAGAGTGGTGGTACGAGAGGTGACCGCTCGAGCAGTGCTTGGGTGCTCGAGTGGTGGTGTTGCAGGGCCTATGTCGGTAAGGGGTCCACTTGAGGGGTGGGGAGCGCGCTCGAGCGGTTGGATTTTGAAGCGTCGAGCTTTTAGCTCTTTGAGGTAGGATTCTAGACCCTACTGCTATTAAAGGGTGTTGTATGTAATTATACTTACTTTCACCTGGTACAAATGCATTAAATGTGATTTTCATGTTTTAAACCTTGGTTTTGGGTAAAAAGTGGATTTTACACCTTTTCTTGATTTTATACATGATCTGGATGTGTTGAGATTCGTTGTTTTCAAAAGGAGGTTTGAAAATGGGGTGTTTTTATGAAAAACATATTTTGGAGGTTTGGAGTTAACCCTTGGGATTGAGTCTCAGCTTTTAAAACGTTTTGTCAGAAATCTGTTGCTACATGCTTGTTGATCTCCATGTGAATGGATTGGAACTCTTTTATACATGCAATGTAGAACTGTTTTATGGGTTTTCGTAGTTGAGCTATAGTTGGGTTTTTAAATGTTTTTCCTAGATGTACCGTGACAGTGGGTATATGGATGTAGGCTTACATTGCTCCTCGGTGGAAGTCCAAAAACGTGCACAGTGTAGGTGCTTTGTACCTTCGGGTTAATCCCTGTAAATTGAGTCGGGTGCCTCCGTGAATGGCGATATGTGGGTGCTTTGGACCCTCGTGGTTTGGTCCCATAAATTAAGCAGTAGGTGCTCTGAACCTTCGGGTTATTCCCGTAAATTGAGTCGGTTGCCTCCGTTAATGGCGTCATTATCGTAATGGGCTGAAGTTTATAGTTATTACCTTTGTCAGTGTGGCAGAGTCGGCACATAAGATTTCATTTTATCTCTTTCTCCTCGGCTGTGTGACTCGAGTGGAGAATTTTGCATTTTTACTGCTTTCCCATAACTGTGGCATGATATCTGTTAGGATGATATGCGTAGTTTCAAGAATGAGAATTGTGGTTTTCAGATAGAAAACTTGTGGTTTTGAGAGAAAACCTTTTTGGCTTTCGTGGTCAAGTTAGCTCCCAGCATATGATTGCATAGCCTGCTTTACAGCTTTACTGTCTAGTTTCAATTGGGCTTTGGCTCACATTGTGGGATTTTCCTGAAAAACGTTTTCAGGAGAGCATGTGGAGTTGACCTGGATTCCTGTGGTGGCGAAAGACTAGTTGCAGTTATCGATTTTAACATGTACTTTTACATGTAGTGCATGTTTCAGAAGGTTAGTTTTGTACGCCTTGAGGCGATATATTTATTCATGTATGAGAATGCATGTTTCCTGTTTATGAGAGCTGAACTGTGGAAGTTTTTATCCAAATGATGTATATTTTTGAGTTGATGGTTTTCTAACAACAAATCTTATTTTCTCAAACGATGTTTGGGTGGGCTTTCGCGTTACCCTGGTGTTTGGGGCGTGACATCTTGGTATCAGAGCTCTGGGTTCGAATACCTAAGAGCCATAGGAAATAGGGTACATCACCTTGTGGGGATATATGTGTGCTTGATTGCATGTGTTCAAGAGTTTTTTTACATAAACCTGATAGCCTCTTTAGCTTGTTGTGTATACGTGAGTATGGAGGTTGGACCTTAGGATTGATTAGTCTTGCCTTTGGGCATTTGGATTAATAAACATGGGAGCTAAGTTAGAGACGCATTTCGCGGACGTAATTTCTAGTTAGGAATCTGAGTAGGTTGTCCAGATGGACGAGTCTTTCTTGTTGGTTCTTCTCGGTATGTGAGATATGTGTTGACATGATCTAAGTGGCTATGTGTTAGCATGCTTATATGTGAACTGTCTTTTACGTTAGCAATAACATGCTGTACGGATGCTTATCCTGTTATATTGCTTTCGTTTAGTGTTATGTCCACGCGGTGAGGACGAGGTCGAGGTCGAGGTCGAGGCTGTGGCCGTGGTTCTAGCTAAAGGGATGTTCCAGTCCCAGATATTGGGGATGCTAATGCACCCTAAGGACCTGTTAGCGAGGGAGATCTGTTGCGTGAGATGGTCGGCTCTATTTGGCAACTGGCTGAGGCCACTAGGGGAAGGGAGAGTGTACCTGAGCCAAGGGCGACGGTTGCGATGTGTGAGTTTTTCCGTCTGGACCCTCCTACATTTTCTGGGGATCCCAACCCCACGGTAGCCACTAAGTGGCTGGAGCTGATTACCAGGATTCTGGACACGCTTTAGATAGAGGACGATGACCTGCGAGTTACGTTTGCTGCCTTCCAGCTGAGGGGGAGTGCTCATATATGGTGGAAGTTCGCCAAAACTACAGTGGGAGGCACTTGGGAGGCATTCATGAAGGTATTTCTGGAGAAATACTTTCCGGCGACGTTGAGGGATCGTTACAGAGAGCATTTCCTTTTTCTGACGCAGGGGACGATGACAAGGATTGAGTATGAGGCGGAGTTTACAAGCCTATCCTGGTTTGCATAGGAGATTGTGCCCATTGATGAGTTTCGTACGAAGCGATTCGAGAGGGGTTTGAGGCCTACTATCAGAGATCGAGTGGTAGTATTCAGGATGCAGGTCTTTACAGAGTTAGTGGAGACCGCTATGAAGGTGAAGGATACTCTGAATGAGACATGTAGAGATAGAGGCAGTCGGAGTTAGCAGGACGAGGGATGTACACAAAGTCAGGGACACAGGGAGAACAAGCACCGATGGACATCTGGTTCGAGTTCTCATCAGGTGGGGTCGTATCCGCCACAGCCTTCTGCATCCATGTCTCCCGTTGCTTCAACGGGAAGGTCGGAGCGTAGAGAGCCTGTTTGTTTTAGATGTCAACGGCTAGGGCATCATGCGGTAGAATGTCGGAGTCTAACACCTGTTCAGGCACAGTTGCAGTTGCAGGCGCTGTAGACACTCCAATTTGACCCCACCCAATCTTAGGTGGATCCGATGATGAAAATAGGTAGAACAAGTGCTTTAGTTCAATCCTCGGGAAGTGATCCAAGCTCGAAATTTGAACTTTAACCATCAAAAACCTTCAAAATCAATAACTTGTTGTCCAAGTAATTCCCAAACATAGCGACCGCCAACTCCATTATGATGACTGCCAACTCACATTGTGGCGACCGCCAACTCCAAATGGCCTGACGTGTCTAAAAACGTGTCAGCATCTCATTGGTTGAAGAACTCTATAAATATCGTACCTCTGGTACGTTTTCAAGGACAGAAAA
>JAULJZ010179704.1:8473-45772 GCA_032270985.1 Heliamphora pulchella
CAAACAAAGCATAAAACAAAAAATACTTCATAATCGTAAGCAAGAATGATTAAAGCTATGAATTAGAACAAGTCTTGGGCATCGAAAGGAGACGGTGGTTTATATGACAGCATAAAACAAAAGCTCGGCGGTACCTCTCTCTTGTCTGATCTTGGTACACTGAAGGTTCCACCTCCCACAACGAATCACATTCGGTGGAGGGTCATCTGTCGCTAGCGTTGATTCATTGGTTTATGCCTTGTGTACGATTCGGTAGCTTCTCTCCATTTTATGGGTATTTATAGTGAGCAAATACACAAGTCAAAGAGAGAGGGAAGAAGCATTGAAGAATAGGGCAAATGTTGTTTGCCTGGCACTAAAGTGACAGACAGATTAACCCAAGATTCCGTCTTGGTAGAACGAAGATGGAGAAGAGAGGTAGAAGAGAAGGCTTTGATCTGGGGAATAAGCATCATTCTAAGGAATTTGCACGAACAGCTAGCCCAGGTCGATCGTCTGCAAGATTCGGCAGCCCAAGAGTAGCTGAGGAGGTAGAGGAAAATATAGGAGGGCTGTGAGATGAGAAAGGAAGACGAGCTCACAGTGGGTAGGTCGTAATATTTATTTGAGGTGATAAATTTCTGATGTTTGCTCAGGTATATTTGAGAAAGAATCTTAACAGAAAAAGTATTTTGAGAGAGAGAGAGAGAGAGAGAGAGAGAGAGAGAAGAAGAAGAAGAAGAAGAAGGTGTCTAGGGTTTCAAGTGCACATACAAATACAGTGACAAAAGAAGGGAAAAAGATCAAAAGCAGAAGGTGTGAGGAATCTCTGCAAAAGTATTCTCAAAAGTGAAATTTAACTGACGGAGCGTCCTGGGCAAGTTATTTTCATAACTTTAGTGACCCAGCTGTAACTCACAACCAAAGTTAACAAAGCTTAACTAAATGTTATGGGATAATTAGCTCGACTAGTTTTTTTTAGGAATTTTTTGATTTTTTGGTTTTTTTTTTTTGTAAAAAATAAGTAGATTTCAAAAAAATTTAGTTATTTGGAATAAAAGTGTATGGTGAGGCTTTTTTTTTAGCTCAATAGTTTGGGTAAATGAAAGTTTTTTTTTATTTTTAATTGGCAATATTACCCCTCTATTTTTTTTAGAAGCTTTTAGCTTTTTGGCTATTTTATAAAAAAAGTAAATTTTAAAAAGGCTTAGTTGTTTGGGATAAAAGTGTATGGTGATGCTTTTTTTTTTAGCTCAATGGTTTGGGTAAATGAAAGCTTTTTTTTATTTTTAATTGACAAAATTACCCTTCTCATTTTCCATTTGCTTAATCAGTTTTGTGGGTAAAAAACTAGCTTTTCTTATGATTTTTTGGCTTTTTGGCTTTTTTTAAAAAAAATAATAAATTTTACATTTTTCTTTTAGTTGTTTGGGATACAAGTGTATGGTAAGGATTTTTTTTTTTAGCTCAATGGTATGGATAAATAAATGCTTTTTTTATTTTCAATTGACAAAACTGTCTTAACAAATAAGAAAAATGTATCTCCTTCACATACACAGTGAAGAAGCCTTTGATTGAAGCATGCATGTGAAGAAAAACAAACAACGAAAATGCAGCAGCTCTTGGTATTACATTCTATCGTACATACAAAATGTAAAAACAAGTTCACACCAATACATCATATTTACATATAAAATAGTAAACAAAATAAGAGTTCTCTCCTCAACATGTAGATCTATTTTTTTTCTAAGAACCTCGATCCAAACCGATAAAAAAGGGGAAAAGGTCATTCATGCAATACAACATTGTCTTTGTAGCCGGAGATTACGCCTAATCTTGTTTTTAACATCGTCCATCGCATCATCTTCGTCTGCTTCTATATTGTATTCTGCCATGTGTTCTAAACTCGGGACATCAGAAAGGTTTGGAACCTCATAATTATTAACGCTCTCGACACGCATAAATTCATCATCCGTACTCGAATTTCGCCTAATGAAATTATGTAATGCCATTGAAGAACCAACTAAGGCTACTTGTGTATCTAAGTCCACACCTGGTATATCATGCAAGAAGAGCCAACGAATTTTTCATACCCCAAAAGAAAGTTCAATGCAACTGCATAACGAGGAGTGTGCCCGATTGAAGTGTTCATAATCCGAATTTAGAGCTCGGCCTCTTTGAAAATCCTGCTGATGGTACCGCACAGTTTTGTATGGTGCCAAATACCCTGGTCTATTAAGGTAACCAGCATCCACCAGATAATATTTTCCCATTACAACATCGCCAATTAACAACATTACGCAAGTTTACATTTCAGCATAATGTCATGCACAATAAATACTTTATGAAAATGCACCATCTATTGCGGATGGAAAATTTGATCTTGGTCCCGCACAACTGCGTTGAATATGCGTGCATCGTGCATGCTCCCCTCTCAACCACAAGAAACAAATGTGAAACACAGATGGAAGTCGCATACTGCCAATATATTTTGAGTATGATATCCTTTGCGACTATAATATGGTGCAACCTCGGCTGGGGGCAATACTGCCGGCACATGTGTTCCATCAAATGCTTCGATACAATCCTGCACCACGAATGTTAGAATCTTTCCTCCATGAGATAGTACAAAACTATTCATGCTTACAATTCAAAACAAAAATTAATGTAATTTACATTTCATAAACTAGTACGCGCTTATATACTTTGAAGGGGTGGTAAATTTGTCTTGTTTGAAGATACAGATGTGGACTACTTTGATCTCTTGTCCCTCGAATCTCCACACTTGCCAGTTGTTTCATAGCATTCAGCACTTTCTTGAAATGGCGTGATACAGTTTCCCCAGAATGTTGGAATCTTTCCTGAATGTCTCGATTCTCTTTGCCTTGTAAGACGTGAAT
Source organism: Heliamphora pulchella (assembly GCA_032270985.1). Lineage (NCBI taxonomy): Eukaryota > Viridiplantae > Streptophyta > Magnoliopsida > Ericales > Sarraceniaceae > Heliamphora > Heliamphora pulchella. The sequence continues at coordinate 11,353 of JAULJZ010179704.1, forward strand.
GAATATTGCCACTCTCTTCTATCTCTAAACTATCGCGCCTACGCTGCCTTAACCCGTGCTGAGTCTCTAACACATGGCATAATTTTGCAAACACTTCCTTTAGCATTTTCAAATTTTTTGTGAACCGATCATTATGCCCCCATGAGAACCTCCCACATCCACTCTTGTCCCGACAATTTTGACGTCCTACATGGTACTTTATTTAAATATGTATTCCTATATTGTTCGACAAGTTCTACTACCGCAAGTACCATTGCACGATCATTCATTCTCCATTCCTTTGCGCACTCAGCCACGTGGACATACATGTTCGACAAACTTGCATTATTGTGGTTGTCACCGTCGCTATTGGCATTCGACATTTTGTGGGTTTCGTTTCAAACAGATTTTATTTATTTCTCGAATATTAATCCTTGTACAAGCTTTTTATGCACTAACTTAATGCAACACAATTTTAATCCATGTACAAAAAAAAATTCACTGTTAAAAAAAGTTCACTATCCTTTAGAGTGCTTTCTTATGATTGATGACAAGTATCGGATGGTTAAACAGGTTATGGTGGATGTCACCAATCATGTGGCTCTGACTGTTAATTTGGCTATAGCTCATGAGTGGTTATTTTGTCCTTTACAACTTATTTCTGGGCTTGGACCTAGAAAGGCAACATCTCTACAGAGGTTTAGTAATAGGGGGCCTCAAGTGATTCATCCCAAATATCTCCACTCCATTGGAGGCATTTTTAGCATCTTTTTCTATTGAAAGCCTAATATATTCCCTGCGGGCAAAATGATCCCACTCTGACAATATTATTTGGCTACTATTTTTGCTTTGTTTTTCACATGCTCAATGTTTGAAGTAATAGAGAACAAGATAGGAGAATTTTCAAATCTTATAAATGAAGATAAATGATTGACATTTTACTTTTTGGAACACAAACAATGCGCTGGTGTAATAGCAAGAAAATGCCATTGTCATCACAACCCAAACAACACAGCATTAAAGTGTTCATATGTTAGAAAGTGTTCCACATCATTGTAAAAAAAAAGGTCTTAGAGGAATATAGAACATTCCAAAACAAATAAACATGAGAGGGTTAAAAAAAGACAACACATACAAGAGTGCACCGAAAGTTCCCCACGCTAATCTCAATTAGTGTCGTGGAGCTTTTTCATATGTAGGAGGTGCTGAATGTGAGCGGTGTCGTTTGGCAAAGCCATCCACAAGTCCATCGAATCTGGCACCCCAATTAAGTCGAGCCTGAAGAAGCACAGCTCACTAAGTTCCTCAATTCCTGGCAATGTTATCAAGATACCAATTGCATCCCTAGGTGATGTCCTACCATTTTGTTGTGTTACTTTCACTTTGTCCTTCTGGCCCTTAAGGTGATGAAGTAGCTCTTGCATTGATTCTGTGATTTGCGTTGCACCATATGATTTTCTCTTTCTTTTCGTGGCCCCATTCAGGGATCGAGAGCCTGCTGCAGGTGGCTGCTGTGATGCTGGGGGTTTGGTGTCGCTTGTGGGGATACTGCGAGGGTTGTGTCCGTAGGTAAAAGGAGGTGTTGTCATTGTCTCAAGTACCTTCTTCTACCTCAGTAAATTGTAGTTGTGCGCTCGGTATCCATTGTCGCCTACCGCTTGTAATCGCCCCTTGAAACGCACGTCCCATTAGCTCTGCATGTTCTAGCGGGTTGTAGCAGAACTTCGCCGCTGTTGGATGGGACTACAGATAAAATGGTGGAAGCTTCCATTAATAACATGTGAATTGTTATACTATTGAAATAAGGAGAAGACACCAAATAGGAGAACAAATGGATACTGCATCAGTGAAGCAATAGTCAGAATTGCACCACTTTATATAGAAAGTAAACTTATTCCAACTTTATATAGAAAACATGTCATGTTGCTGCTTTTTTAGTCAGTGAAACTGAAGCAAAAAAAAAATATTTTTAAGTGTTGCGGTGGAGTGTTGCAGCAGTGGGTTGTGGAGTGTTGCAGTATTTTAAGTCAGTCAGAAGTGAACAATCAACAGTGGGTTTGTGTGGAGTGTTGCTACAGCTCTACAGGCTGCCTTCACCAGGTTAGATTCCTGACTGCCTGTGCATGAAGGTTGTGTAGTGTCATTCTTGACTACTTGTCTCTCAGTACAGTGTACTTGATGACATGAAGTGCATCATGATCTTTTAAATGCTAAGCCAACTGAAAACTATTCAACCAATATATTTGCATATGGTTAACCATTCAAGTCTGTTCAAACAAAGCTTCACTAAATTTATTTGAACAAAGCCTATCCATTGCTGATGTAATGACAAGTTCATGTCTGTTTCAAACTAAACTACTTGCTAATCAATCAAAAGACTTAAAACCAATTAGAAACTAGGGGTTTAAAAACGGCCCATGGCCAGATCAGGGCCCGTTACTATGCGGGCTCGGACCGGCCCAGTCAAGGCCCGAGCCTAGCCCAAGCCCGTAGCCCCCATCCTCGGACCTGTGCCTCCCCAAAGCCGCCGGCCCAGCCCGAGGCTCGCGACCCAAAAGCCCGAGCCCGAACCCGAGCCTACCCAAAGCTCGCCTAGAAAATAAAAAATATTTCAAAAAATAAAAAAAGGTCGACACAAAATAAAAAATGATTGACACAAAAATATTCCAGTTAGCTTGCCAGACAAAAAGGGTCGACACAAAATGAAAATGAGTCGACACAAATCAACCTATACTTCCTGCAGATTTTTGAGTCGACACCAAAACAAAAAGGGTCGTCACAAAATGAAAATGAGTCGACACAAAAATATTCCAGTAGCTTGCAAGACAAAAAGGGTCAACACAAATGCTTCATGAGTTGACACAAGTTTATAAACTAATGTATTATATTATAAATTATACCCATATTAGAAACATATAAACAACAAATCTCACCTTGGAACATGTGCAATGTGGTAGACAGACTGTTACATAGCAACAACTAATTACACAACTTAGAAAAGGTGGAAAAAGAGATGCAATATATTAATCATAAGAACAGAAAAAACTTACAAACCAATCAAAGATTCAAATTGAAGAACACACAATCAAACTAACAAAAAAATCCATAAAATAGGAAAATTATGAACAAAAGAAACTCTCAAACCACAATCAAAGCCCAAATAAAAATGTATAGATGAACCCACAACCCAAATCAAAATGTGGGTATGATCCACAACACAAAATACCACACAAAAAAATAACTCAGCATAGGTTGCAAATCTTTAGACTATGCGACTGCAACTATAAAGGGTAAGAGCAACGCCCTAAAAAATTCTCATGACAAGAAAACAAACAAGTAGCAGGAATATATATATTTAACCGTAAATTACCTATGCAATTGCTTCCCACCAATGGTCGGGGCCTGTGCAAATACCTAGAATGTTGTCGAAACCAAGTCCAGTACACCCATAGGAGGGATTGCATAGCATCATCCATGCCTGCCAATCAGACTGTAATGCATCGTTGCGATTTTTCATCTGCTTACTAGTATGCAGCAACCCTGTGCACTCAAAGAACTTACGCACAATGTTAGCATACCCCTGCACGTTTAATTGCACAAATGGCCTATTGCCTTCCTCTAGTTCTTCAACAAAGAGTTTTAAGAATAACTTTGTATTAGATGAGGTCTAGTGCACTTTGGCAATTGGGACACCTAGATGTTGAAATGATGGGGTAGGCCTTCTTGAGGGTACACTCTTACCCTTAGACCCACGTGATGGTGTGGTTTGGGAATCCATTGCATGTGGAGATGTATGAAAACTGTATTAGCACATTGAAATGATGAACAATAGGGGACTAAAATGCAATGAAGTAGTAACAATTACAGTTATATTATACCAATTCATGTAAGTTAACTTTTCTATGTAAAGCAAGCTCTTAAGATGAATAAATTCCAGGCTTATGCAGTAGCCACCCCGAATTACTTATCCGGCTAGAAAAATAGTAAGTGTGACAATTATAATTCTAAAGAAATTCCCTTCTTATTTGTATTCCTAATAATTAGAGATGTTTCTAAAGTTTTATTTCATAGATGCTACTAATTACTTAACAATTTTATTTGGGTTTATGTCTTCATTTCATAGATGTTTGTTGGGTTTTTTATGTTTTATAATTATCATATTTAGGAATAAGAATTTATTGCATTCTGCACACAAGTGCATTTTTTTGATGATTCTAACATAAGTTTTAAGTTTGTAAAATGACAACTAAACTATGGAAAATCTATTGGGTAAGCATAAAGCCTATTGTCCTATTATAAAATAATCTTTCGGGAGCAAATTTGTCAAAACAAACATGAAAAATGATTATGTAGGGGCTGTCATGCTCAAATGGATCCATTAATGTTTGGCAATAGATTTGGGTCCCCTCTGTTCCTAATGTGAATGAGATTTTTTTCTCACTCTTATCCTAAACATCTTGGTTGCGGTTGTGGTCTGTAAAGAAAGTATAATTATACTGTGGGTTTATTGCAAAATAGGTTATTTGGTATTATTCTGCTCTTCAAGTTGATGAACACTTTGGCCATTACCGTGCTATACTTCAACAACATCAGTGAAGCCCCTACATTATTCATGTACCAAAAACGATTAACACCACATTAGGTCATTTCTGAGAGGAGTTTCAGATGTCGTAGGAGTTTGAGCAGATCCATGACTCAACTTCACAATTGGTTGAAATTAGAAAGTGTGGGTCGAATAAAATAGAGAGACGAACACATACGTACCGTTTTCTGTGCTCTTTGATCACCGATGAGGTTGAATCTGAGAAGAGCTGTCGATGTCGGTGCTAGTTACCTTTTTTGTTCGTCACTGGTGCAAAATTACCGTTGGAGCTCATCAAGATGAAGTTAGGCGGTGGGAGAGATGATAAAGGGTATATGGGTAATTTAACAATCTGGTCTGCACGTAATAAGTTGGAGAGGGGAAAAAAAGTTGAAACAAGCTGAAGAGGGAAAAAAAAGTTGAAACAAAAAAAGCTAAAACATCTTTTGCTAGTCTAAACAAAGTTGCTTTTTTTTTTTAGCTTTTAAGCCAAAAAGCTCCTAAAAAAAGGTAACCCAAACACAGGTTTAATTTCAAAAAAAAGATTCTGTTGAAGTACCAAACACAAGCTATAAAATTCCTATTAACTAAGGTCATATGTAATGTCAATAAATATTAAGATTTTGTAATATTAAGCTATGTTAAATTCCTGGACAGCCCACAAGATTTTTGGTAACTAATGTTTGGCTTTGTATGTATAAAATTTATTAGTTCTAGGCAATCTAAGAGAAGATGAATTGGGTTTTAAAAATAATATTAACTATTTAAAAAACTTTTTAAAAAGCCTTTTTAATTTCACACAACAAATATAGAAATAAGCACAAATAAAGATATAGTAGTAAAATTAAAGAGGTAAGAGAGAAATTTATACCAAATGCCAAGAATTTATAGTGGTTCGACTTCTTCCAAACCTACGTTTACTCCTCAAGATTCTTCTTGAAAATTTACACTATGAACGAATGCTTCGCAGATGCATTTAAAAACCTTTTATAGTTTGTCGAATTTTTACAAACACTCTCTATTTTTCTAAACTCTCTTCAGCTCTTTTAAGAAGTATTGCACATTCTCTTAAAGAATATAAGGGTGACTCACCCTTCTTTATAATAATAAATGTGGCTGAGAAATTTTAGCAATAACTCACTAACACTCATTTACAAAGATTTGATAATAATGAACAAGAAATTGAGTGATGTTTGGGCTGATTGAGTAAATAAGCTTTAAATGATTAAGAGAAGTTTTGAGCTTTCAATGCACTTGATAAAACAGTCATCCAGAATTTTAAAGCTCTCAGATTTACTCTTTTTATAACCCACTGAAGTAAATAACTGTTGGTGGTAGGTAGAGGCAATTAATGCTTTGAGAAAGTTACCGTCGAACCAGCACATTTTTTAAAATATATCGCATGTGTCGACACAAACTGGTCTTGGCCTTGGTTCTCGGATAAAAGTGTCGACTCATTCTTCATGAGTTGGCGACCCAACTTTTGGTCTTTCAGCCCCTTCATCTTAGTGTCGACCCAAACTTTTAGTTCTTTGAAGGATGCCTTTGGTGTCGACTCATTTGGTCTCTAGTGTTAACACAAGATGAAAGGTATCCAGATAGCTACTTGGTGTCGACTCATAGGAGTACTGGTGTCGACATAACTTGAGTGTTGACTGATTTCATCTTTAGTGTTGACACAAATCTCAGAAGGTCTGGAGGTTCTTCTGGTGTCGACTCATTTGTGCATTGGTGTCGACACAAGATGATTTTCGTTAAGGGTTGTTCAGTGTCGACCCATGTATATGTTAGTGTCGATCCACTTGATCTTCGGACCTTAGTTTAGTGTCGACACAGGTTGTAATTGGTGTCAACTCAACTTGGATCCTGGTCAATACTGAAGATGTCGACACAATTGATCATTGTTGTCGACACAACCTGTTTTCTGAAACGTCTTAAGAAAAACATTAAAGGTGTCTATACCAAGTTTTAATAGTGTCAACACACTTGAGTTTATCAATTGTGCTTTACTTGTAAGTGTCAACTCAAAAGCTAATTAGTGTCAACACAAACGTTCTGTTTGAGAACACTTGGTGTCAACCCATTTAGCACTAAGTGTCAACTCAAATGGCATAAGGTGTCGACTTATAAGCATATAGTGTCGACTCATTATTTTTTTGAAAAAAATTTAGTTTTATATCTTTTTAAACTGTAATTAAAAAATGTAATTTAATAAAATCATCCAAATTCATATAAAATGCCATTGAGCTAACAATTTTCAATTTTTTTATGATGATAACTTTTTCTAGAAAATATTTTAAAAAGATTTGGACAATTGTACTCTCCTTATCATCATGCCTTAAAAAGATAGACAATTTTATCAAATGTGGCATAACTGATCTTTCAAACATTTATCAATATGAGAGATATAAATACTTTGACAAACATTCATAGATCAACACATGATTATGCTAAAAGTTGGGAGTTATCATATATCAATATAAAGATAAGAATCAATCATCAACCATTAATTCAAAAATAAAGTGTCATCCACACAATTTAACCATACAACTGTTTGGCAAAACAACTACCGAACAGAAAATAAAAATGTTCTTTAGAAATTGAAACATAAAATAAAATTACATTCTTTTCTCCTCCTTTGTCATCACAAAATAGGGGTCTTCGATGGCCATCAAATTGTTTTTTTTTTTGTGCTTCTTGTCTTCTTGGACTTTCTTCTTTTTAGCAGCTCGCTCCTTTGTTGCGAGTGACCACTCTTTCTTCCTTCTCAAGTTTCTCCACGGTGGCAATGAGTGCCAGGTCTGCTTCCCTCTTGAGTTTGGCTTCCTTCTCTGCAGCACTTTCTTTCTTCTTGAACTGTTTTGCTCATGCATCCTTTGGCCAGGAGAGGTGTTCTTCAACTTTCCTTGAATTTTATTGCACAGCCATCACAATTCCTTCGTCATACTCCTTGTGAACTTGATACAGAATCCTTAGATTGGCTTGCACAATTTGGTTAATGCTCTTGGCCATGGTTTGCCTAAGAGTGTGACTAGTTTCACAAGCCTGCTTGACTTTTTTTCTCAGACCTTTGGTTTTGTTACTGATGGTAACAATGCTTTTGGTAATAACATCCACTCGCGCACTAAGGTCAAAAATCTTAGTGTCAACCTTCTTGTGAAGGAACTCTAGAGATGAGAAGAGAGAGGTACTCAAGTTTTAAACAAGGGAGGTACTCAAGTTTTGAACAAGGAAGATACTCAAGTTTTGAATAAGGGAGGTCAGTTCAGCTAATTGGTGTGAAGATGGGGGTAGGCTAAGCAGATGAGGAAGAAGCAGAGGAAGAAGGGTCAAATTGAGGAGGAGCAGAGGAGAATGGAGCAAATCTAAAAGGAGGGAAGGATCTAGGAGAGGGGAGATCAAAAGGAATATGAGAAATAGGGGATCGAGGGCGAGGATGAAGATGAAGAGTTTAAGAGGTAGAAGGGGTAACATTTGAGGGGGAGGCAAGAGAGTCCTTTTTGGTTCAAACACCATCAACTTGGATGATGTCCATGTGTTTCAAAGTGGTTTTATCGTAGAGAGAGTGATTAGAGAAAGGAATCCCTTTATATTTGGTTAGTCTAAACCAAAGTGTTGAAACAACTTAGTTAGGTACATACCGTGACGTAGAGAAGTGTTTGATTTGGAGTGGGAATGGAGCATGTCAGAAATAAAAAGAAAACCAAGGTCAAGCTTTTGGCCTTCTATTATACACCACATAATGAAAATATGCATGAAAGTCACATCTCCATATTTTTCAAATTAAGGTAGAAAAATGTGGTTTATGAAATGGTGCAGAAGTCTCATCTCAGGGCTCAATAAGTTGGCCTCCAGAGGTTTGGTGAGATCTATAGATTCACTATCAAAAATTTGTTTAACAGTATCATGGAAGGAAAAAAAATCAAGAGTTCCTTTTTCTTTTTTTGATGGCAGGGGACACATATGTCTCCATCAGGGATATCAATGATGGAGTTCAGAGTTTTAAAATCAAATGAAATTTCTATGTTATTGACCCAAGTTGTGATTTATTTGTGTTTGATAGGGTCATTGACTTTCATGTGGGCATAGAAGAGCTTCACAAGAGTCGTATAGTGGGGGTCCTAAATCATAGAAAGGTTTGTCCACACTAGGGTGTTGAGCCATTGGGTAAAATGCATGCCCGTGGAATAGAAAAACGAGAAGTTAATGGATCTACCTGACAATATCTTTCGGTTGGCGAAGGAGAGGTTGTACAGATTCTTGTTTGCTGTCGACTAAAACTTTAGTGACCCTTCAAATCCTATTTCTTGATTGAAGACAGTGGCTGTCTTCTTCTTCTTCTTCTTATTTGATCTCGTGCTAGAACCCTCGTTGACATCTTTTTGCTTGCTCCCCTTAGCCATTGTTCGTTGAGCGATGAGTCGACACAAGGGTTTCTAGAGGAGAGGAAGAGAGAGCGAGAGAGAGAAAGAGAGAAGAACGGTTTGAAGAATGAAAACGGTTTTGAGAGCACGAATAGAAAAGGGAGGGAAAACTGCCTTTTATTTCCTTCTGGGTGTTGACATTTTTCAAAAGCCAAAGGAGGTACTCAAAATGGAATTTTGTGTTGACACTGCTTTAGCATGGGGTCGACACTTTGGGCTCTTAGTGTCGACACTTTCTATCATTGTGTCAACATTTTTTATGCAGAAGGTACGATAACATATTGTGTTGACACTATATAGCTGGGGATCGACACTTTTCGTAATTGTGTCGATACAATATAGCAATGTGTCAACACTTTTCACACTAGTGTCGACACTTTTTAACATTGTGTCAACACCTTTCAGGCAACATAAACAGAGATTAATATGCAGCAAAAAGGCATTTTAAAGATAGCATTTAATCATGAATTTTGGGCTCAAAGCATACTAAGTTATCTTCATATATAACAAAATTTTTCTTCATTAAAAGGTTTGGTAAAAATGTCAGCAAGTTGGTGGGCTGTGCCTACAAATTCAAGTTTAATATTTTCTTTTTGTACATGATGTCTAATAAAGTGATATATGATTTCTATGTGTTTTGTTATTGAGTGTTGTTTAGGATTCTTGGATATATTGATTGTACTAGTGTTGTCACATTTAATAGGGATGTGATCTAAGGATATATTATAGTCATCAAGTTGCTATTTTATTTAAAGAATTTGTGCACAGCAGCTACTAGTTGTTATGTACTCAGCCTCAGCTGTAGATAAGGTTACTGAGTTTTGTTTCTTACTAAATCAAGATATAATGGAGTGTCTTATAAATTAGCAGGTTCCACAAGTACTCTTTCTATCTATTTTACATTCAGCAAAGTCTGCATTAGAATAGTCAAATAGTTCAAAGGCTATCCCTTTAGGATAAAATAATCCTAGGTTTTGTGTATCTAAGAGGTACCTAAAGATGCGCTTAATATCAGTTGTGTGTGATTCTTTATGGTTAGCCTGAAATTCAGCACATATACAAATACTAAACATGGTATCAGGTCTACTAGCAGTTAAATAGAGCAGTGAGCAAATCTTACCTCGATAGATCTTTTTTTCTATTGCCTTACCATTTTCATCCTTGTCCAATTTTGTTGTAAGGCACAAAGGAGTTCACATAGGTTTGGCATTCAACATTTTAAACCTTTTCAACAAATCCTTAGTGTATGCAGACTGATTGATGAAAATTTTTTCTTGGATTTGTTTAATCTGAAGTCCAAGAAAGTAGTTGAGCTCATCCATCATACACATTTCAAATTCACCCTACATATACTTAGCAAAGTCCTTATAAAGATTCTTATTAGTTAATCCAAAAATGATATTATCAACATAAATTTATACAATTAATATGTCTTTTTCCTTATTTTTGATAAAAAGATTTGTATTAATTTTGCCCCTTGAAAACTCATTTTCAATCAAGAATTTGCTTAGCCTTTCATACCAAGTTTTGGGTATTTATTTCAAACCATAAAGAGTCTTGATGAGTTTGTAAATATGATTTGGGAAGTCTGAATTTTCAAAATAAGGAGATTATTTTACAAAGATTTTCTCAGCAATAAAATCATTTAAAAAAGCACTTTTGACATCCATTTGATAAAATTAAAATTTTTAAAGCAAAGAAAAGCAGCAGCATCCTAATGGTTTCAAGCTTAGCCACATGTGCAAAAGTTTTATCAAAATCGATGCCCCATTCTTGATTATAACATTGGGCTACCAATCGAGTTTTGTTCCTAAAAACAACTCCATTCTTATCCATTTTATTTTTGAAAACCCATTTTGTTCCAATGATGGAGTGATTCTTAGGTTTTGAAACTAAAGTCCAAATCTTATTTCTTTCAAATTGGTTTAGCTTTTCTTACATAGCCAAAATTAAAAAATCATTGTTTTTAGCTCCTCAAAATTTTTAGTTTAGTATGAGGAAGAAATACTAGATTACCACAAATATTATGAAGAGAAGATCTAATTTTTATACCTTGAACATGGTCACCAATGATCAAATCTTTTGCGTGATCGCGAGCATACCTCCATTTCTTGAGAAGATTATCATTTATCTAATTTAAAGGTCCTTCAGCATGTTAATCTGCATTTTGCCACTCACTGGTGTTTTCTTTATGATTTTTCTCTTCTTGATCTTTGATAAAGATATTCTCAAGTCCATTTTCAATATCTATAAAATTATCTTTACAAAAATCCTTAGAAGAACTGAGATTAGATTCATCAAAAATAACATGAATAGACTCTTTAATAATAAGGATCCTTTTGTTAAAGACTTTATATGTTTTACTAGATATAAAATATCCTAAGAAAACACACTCATAAGACTTTGCATCAAATTTGCCCAAAAGCTCTTTATTGTTGTTCAAAACAAAATATTTACAACCAAAAAACATGAAAAATAGTTGATGTTGGATTTTTTTTCCATTTCATAATTCATATGGGGTTTTCTTAAAAGAAGCTCGAATAATGGCTCTGTTCATAATATAGTTAGCAGTATTGACAGTCTTACCCCAAAAGTATATTGGTAGGTTATTTTTACAGAGTATGGTTCTAGCCATTTATTCAAGGGTCCTATTCTTTCTCTCAACAACACTATTTTGTTGAGGAGCTCTAGGAGTAGAGAAGTTATAGTCTATACTATTTTTATTACAAAACTTTTTAAAAATTCTTGTTTTCAAATTCCCTGTCATGATCACTTTTGATACTTTTAATTTGAAAATCTTTTTTATTTTGAATCTTTCGAGTCAGTTTTGAAAAAGCAGCAAATGCTTCATCCTTATGAGCTAAGAACAAAATCCAAGTGTATCTTGAGAAATCACCAACTACAACAAATGCATATCTCTTGCCATCAAGGCTAGAAGTCCTGGTTGGACCAAACAAGTCCATGTGTAGCAGCTATAATGGCCTAGAAGTTGAAATCACATTTTTTGTTTGAAAAGAATTTCGAACTTGTTTGCCTAGTTGACATGCATCACAGATTTGATTTTTTTCAAACTTGAGTTGAGGTAGACTAACTGCCAACTCCTTTTTCAACAGCTTTGAAATCAAATTTATGTGAGTATGTCCAAACCTTCTATACCATAGTCAGCTGTTATCACTCATAGCAGCTAAGTATTTTGTGTCATTTTTAAACAAGTCATTTAGATTGAAGCTGCAAATATTTTCATGCCTATAACCTTTAAAAATAATTTTGTTGTCAGTTGTACTTTCTATGATACACTTAGAATGATCAAAAACAATTTTGTGGTCTTTGTCACAAAACTGACTTATGATTAAAAGATTATGCTTTAAATCACCAACAAGCAAAATATTATCAATAGAAGGGGATTGAGTTTTACCGATTCTACTAACTTCTATGATTTTACCCTTACTATTATCTATAAAAGTCACAAATCCACCATCTTTGGTTGTGAGAGAGGCAAATATTAACTTGACTCCTGTCATGTATCTTGAGTAGGTACTGCCAAATACCACTTTCCTTCCTTAAATGAGAATTTGAGACACACCTATAAAAAAATTAATTTTTAACTTTTAGTACCCAAATTTTCTTGGGTCCTTTTGCGTTAGTTCCATTTGGGTGTGTTCCTTTTGGAACCCAAACTCTTTTTTCTTGTAGCAACATAATTTTTTCTCGAAGGGGAGTGTGTAACAGTGTGACCATGTTCATAACAACGAAAGCAGGTATCATTTGAATGATTCGAAAATGCTTTGACAAAAATATTACTTAGCAATTTTGTTATCTCTTAGGTTGATAACCTATGCCAGTTATATTGAAAATACATTTTTGTATACCCAAAAGTTTATCTAAGTTTGCCTTTCATTAAATAAACTTATGCACAATTTTAGTAAGATGTTAAAATTTGATTTTCAGTTTTTAATAAGGTGGTTTGTTTTGACAAAGAAAGTTTTTCTTTTTTTAAGGATTCAACTTCAGTAGATAAGGTGAAAACCATTTTCTTAAGAATAACATTTTTAGCACCAATTTTTCTTAACACATCATGCATATCTTTAAAAGTAAGTTGATGAATTTTAAAAGATGTTTTAACAAAAATATTACTTATTGTAGAGGATCAAGATTGGGATCTACTGGTCCCGTCCAAGCTGGCTGAGGTGTCAGGAATGAATGTCACGTGTACGCCTGCACAAGAAAGGGGTGAGATGCCCATCGGTGGCTTTATATCGATGGACCCTTCAACGATCAAGTCAGACAAGGGATTTTAAAGAGAATGAAGAACTTGAGAGAGTATTTTGACAGAGTCTTGGCTAGTAAAATGAGAGTATGCCTTTCCTTCTGAGAATGTTAGCGATTTATAGGTAAAAATGTACTTGACCCTCTTATGGAGTCCGACTTGACCCGAGCAGGTCGAGTTGGACTTCCTCTCTCTCTGATCAATGCGCAGCAATTAATGGTTTAATAGTGACTTATCAGTGCCATCATTAGATATCTCTGTAAGATCTTTATGCAAAAGCTTTGTGTCACGTTAAGCTGTTCATCAATACTCAATTCTAGTCTAGGCTAAGCTAAGTCAACTCTTTCTGATATCCTAGTCTCAGAGTTGATCCTGTCCTTACTGACCTCTTATCATCAGATCACTTTCCTGATATGCGTATCAACCCTCAAGCTCGGATCTAGAGGTTGCATAACTCATCCTATTTAGACCTAGGTGCCGAGCATTTTATGACCGAGGTCAGGCTTGAACTCTCTCTGAGCTTAGTGCTGAGGACAATTCCTCGGCTTTATATGCCCCGAGCTCGGTGAACCTTGAATATGCTATCCGAGCAGCTCAGCTTACTACCCGAGCTAGCATATATGCCGAGGTGCATGCCGTGGTTGAAAGGCCCGTTGCGCTGTACTGCCCACATCGTGCGTCCATGTGCCTCTGGCCGGCCACGTGTGCTCCACGTTGCTCTGGTCGGAACTTGATCCCCCTTAATTGCCCCATCATCTTGTTGTTGCTCGAAAACTTGAGCAGCTAGAAGATGATGTGATGTTCATGCTCGATTCATCATTGGGACCTTTGATCGGGAGGCTTGTTGAGCAAGCTTCACTGACGTACTGTCTCTTTGCCTACTAACACGCCAACGGTCTGTTCCGCCGCGTGGCAATGCCCCATCGGTTCTGCAGCTCACTTATTGCTTGCATTGAATGCGCATTAAACGCGTACGGCGCCAGCTGTACCTTGGGTACAGGAATGTTGGCTGTCGCAATTAATAAATGTCAATCATTAGGGTTTTTAACGGTTGGGGAGCTCGGGTCACAGAGTCCGAGCACCGTTGTGGCCTTTCTAAGCAATTCGAAGGCCTTCTTTGTTTGGAACGTAGCGCCTTTGCCCTGTATCTCGGTACATTTTGCTCAGGGAGCATTAACTCCCCATTTAATGCACATGGCGCGCACTGCACTAGGCGCCGTGTCTGTTGGTGCTTCGTTTGAAGGGGAGGGGAGAGTATAAAAAGGGGAACGTCTCCCACTCCTCTCTCTTTACAAACCTCAAAATCCTTGAAGCCTTAGGCAATTTTCGACGACCTGGTCCCTCTATCTTCGGCGGCTGTTTCTTCCATCTCCGGCAGTTATTTGCCGGTCAACAATTTTTCTGCACTTTGAACACGATTTTTGTCAAGGTAAATTCTGAATACACCCTATAACTTCAGTTGTATGCATATCCATTTCCATATGTACGCCTGCACAAGAAAGGGGTGAGTTGCCCACCGGTAGCTTTATACCGGTGAACCCTCTGACGATCAAGTGAGACAAGGGATTTTAGAGAGAAAGAAGAACTTGAGAGAGTATTTTGACAGAGTCTTGGCTTGTAAAATGAGAGCATACCTGTATCCACAAATTGGCTGGCCATTTGTAGGAAGAAATATACTTGACCCGCTTGTGGAGTCTGACCCGACCCGAGCAGATCAGGTTGTACTTTTTCTCTCTGATTAATGCATATCAATTAATAGTCTGATGGTGACTTATCAGTGCCATCATTCGATCTCTCTGCAAGATCTTTCTGCAAGTGTCTTTTGTCATGTCAAGCTGCCCATCAATACTCAGACTCAAGGAGTGGTTCAACTGCTACTGTCCTCTTATCATGAGTAACTCTCGATAAGTGTATCACGGGCACAGATACCCATGTAATTGGCCCCAAGCTCGGCTTTTGAGGGTTTTCAACACCTGTTGCTCGGTCACATCTTCTAGAGCTTGGCATGCTCAGGTTGAGCATGTCTTGCTCAGCCGAGCATGTCCTGCTCAGGCGATGCCCTGCTTAGGTGTATGTCCTGCTCAGCCGAGCATGTCCTGCTCTGGTGATGTCCTGCTCAGTTTAGCATGTCCTGCTCAAGTGTATGTCGTACTATGCTTTACGTGGGATCTGTACATGATCAATATTCGATCCCCCTCAATTACCCCCATCACCTTATTGTTGCTCGGGCTCCTGGGCTGCTGGAAGGAGATGAGTCGTCATCTTATTATGCCACCTTGATACCTAGCTGGGTTAGGACTTTAAGTGCCAAGCCTAGCCAGTGCTTCTGGTGCCTAGCTCGGGCTAGGGCTTCTGGTGCTTAGCTCGGGCTAGGGCTTTTGGTGCCTGGCTCACGCTAGGGCTTCTGTTGCCTAGCTCGGTCTAGGGCTTTTGGTGCCTAGCTCGGGCTAGGGCTTCTGGTGTGCCTAGTAGTGATTTTTTCAAACCGACTAGGACTTTTGGTGCCTAGCTCGGGCCAGGGCTTCTAGTGTGCCTAATAGTGAGTTTTTCAAGCCGACTAGGACTTTTGTGGTGTCTAGCTCGAGCTAGGGCTTTTGGTGTGCCTAATAGTAATTTTTTCAAACCGACTAGGACTTTTGTGGTGTCTAGCTCTAGCTAGGGCTTCTGGTGCCTAGCTCGGGCTAGGGCTTTTGGTGTGTCTAGTTGCGATTTTTTCAAACTGACTAGGACTTTTGGTGCCTAGCTTGGGCTAGGGCTTCTGGTGTGCTTAGTAGCAATTTTTTCAAATCGACTAGGACTTTTGGTGCCTAACTCAGGCTAGGGCTTCTGGTGCCTAGCTCGGGCTAGGGCTTCTGGTGCCTAGCTCAGGCTAGAGCTTCTGGTGTGCCTAGTAGCTATTTTTCAAACCGACTAGGACTTTTGGTGCCTAGCTTGGGCTAGGGCTTCTGGTGTTCCTAGTAGCAATTTATTCAAATCGACTAGGACTTTTGGTGCCTAGCTCGGGCTAGGGCTTCTGATGCGCCTAGTAGCGATTTTTTCAAACCGACTAGGACATTTGGTGCCTAGCTCGAGCTAGGGCTTCTGGTGTGCCTAGTAGCAATTTTTCAAACCGACTAGGACTTTTGGAGCCTAGCTCGGGCTAGGGCTTCTGGTGTGCCTATTAGCGATTTTTTCAAACCGAATAGGACTTTTGATGCCTAGCTCGGGCTAGGGCTTTTAGTGCCTAGCTCGGGCTTGGGCTTCTGGTGCTTAGCTTAGGCTAGGGCTTCTGATGTGCCTAGTAGCGATTTTTTCAAACCGACTAGGACTTTTATGGTGTCTAGCTCGAGCTAGAGCTTCTGGTGCCTAGCTCGAGCTATGGTTTTTGGTGCTTAGCTCGGGCTAGGGCTTTTGGTGTGTCTAGTAGCGATTTTTTCAAACCGACTAGGACTTTTGGTGCCTAGCTCGGGCTAAGGCTTCTAGTGCCTAGCTCAGGCTAAGGCTTCTGGTGTGCCTAGTAGCGATTTTTTCAATCCGACTAGGACTTTTGGTGCCTAGCTCAGGCTAGGGCTTTTGGTGCCCAGCTCAGGCTAGATCTTTTGGTACCTAGCTCGGGCTAGGGCTTCTGGTGTGCCTAGTAGCTATTTTTTCAAACTGACTAGGACTTTTGGTGCCTAGCTCGGGCTTGGGCCTCTTGTGCGCCTAGTAGCGATTTTTTCAAACCGACTAGGACTTTTGGTGCCTAGCTCGGGCTAGGGCTTCTTGTGCGCCTAGTAGCGATTTTTTCAAACTGACTAGGACTTTTGGTGCCTAGCTCGGGATAGGACTTCTGGTGTGCCTAGTAGCGATTTTTTCAAACCGACTAGGACTTTTGTTGCCTCAGCCGAGTTAGGACTTTCGTGCCTAATAGCGATTTTTTAAAGCCGACTAAGACTTTTGTTGCCTCAGCCGAGCTAGGACTTTCGTGCCTAATAGAGATTTTTTAAAACCGACTAGGACTTTTGTTGCCTCAACCGAGCTAGGACTTTCGTGCCTAATAGCGATTTTTTCAAACCGACTAGGACTTTTGTTGCCTCAGCTGAGCTAGGACTTTCATGCCTAGTAGCGATTTTTTCAAATCGACTAGGACTTTTGTTGCCTCAGCCGAGCTAGGACTTTGTTGCCTCAGCCGAGCTAGGACTTTCGTGCCTAATAGTGATTTTTTAAAACCGACTAGGACTTTTGTTGCCTCAGCCGAGCTAGGACTTTCGTACCTAGTAGCGATTTTTCCAAATCGACTAGGACTTTTGTTGCCTCAGTCGAGCTAGGACTTTCGTGCCTAATAGCGTTTTTTTTAAACTGACTAGGACTTTCGTTGTGATATAATTTGGATCGTGCTCTAAGATTCCCAAAAAAGATCCTTCATTAATATCACAAAAAGAAAGTTCACAATTCCCGCTTTAATGATAAAATTTCCTTAGGTTTCGGGCATTCTAAGGTCTTGAGACTGATTTCCCTTCCATAGCAGCATCGGTGAAGGTCACATTTTCAGCAGAGTACTCACTACTCGGCCCCTTCCTCTTGCTCGGGTCCTTTTGTCCGAGCTGGGTTTGCATCAACTCTCTTTTGTGGCTGCTTCCTGACCTTATAACTGTCGTCCTCTTGAGCTCGGCCACCTCTTCTATAGCCGGCATACTCAGGTCTAGCGTGTACTGCTCAGGCCTAGTATGTCCTGCTCATGCCACTGCCTTCTGCTATATCCTAGTCTTTTCTTTGTCGATGAACCGCTCGACATGTCCAGCTTTTACCTGATCTTCGAGGAACTTCCTGAATTGTTTGCAATGCTTCGTCATGTGTCCATGATCTTTGTGATAGGAGCGGCGCATTTTATCATTCCTTTTGGTGGGATCCCTGAGGATCTTCGGGGGCTAGAAAAACCATGGCTTGTCCCTGATCTGGGGAAGGAGTTTGTAGATGGGTTCCTTGAACACCGTGTTGGCCACTTCATAGCTGGTCTCTGGCTCTTCCCGCTCTCTTTCCCTCCTAGGGTTCTTCTTGACCTTACTTTCCTTCCTCTCAGGTCGGGTCTCGTTTTGGGTTTCCTACGCAAGTGCCTCATTGGCTGCTTCTCCCATATCCTCCTCCTTGCTCAATCCTTAGCATTAGCTCGGCCATGCCTTGCACTGACCTCTTGGTTAGGGAGTGCCTTAGTTTGTGGGTTTTGTCCAACCCGATCTTGAATGACGCTACAGCGAGTTGCTCGTTGTAGTAGTTAATATCGTTGAATGTCTCCTAATAGTGCCGAGCATATGACCTTAGGCTCTCGTTCTCTGCCTTCTTAAGATTGAGCAGGGAGTCAACTTCCCTTGGTTTCGTACTATTGGTTATGAACCTTGTTGCAAACAGCTCGGCTAGCTGTTTCCAACTCCCAACTGACCCTGCTGGCAACTTCTTAAATCACCGTAATGCTACCTCGCCTAAGCTAGAGGCGAATATCCTGCACATGAGGGCAACATTCCCATTCCAAAGGGCCATCATCTGTCAGAAATGTCTTATGTGACCCATAGGGTCTGTCTTTCCATCGTAGAGGTTGAACATCGGCAATTGAAATTTCCTGGGCGGGTCTGCCCTGTCCACTTCCCTTATGAAGGGGGAAGCCGATATTTGCTCCAGCGCCCTCCGTGCAACAACCTTAGATGATCTTCCTGAGGGTGGCTGCAGCCTCCCTTCGAGCTGAACGTGGAGCCACTGCTTCAGGTCTTCCTTCTCGTCATTGCGCCTGAGCTCCTGCGTAGCCTGGCGTTCCGCTGCTCTTGGGTGTACCACTGGTGCGCGAGTGTTACTGGAGGCTTGTGTCTGGTCTTGTCCCCTCCTCTTTGAGCTTGAGACATATCTCCTGTCTGGGGCCACATCTCGCTGCTCAAGAGGAGGCTCCCTCCTTCCATTGCGACTGGCCTGAGGCAGATCAAGACCTCTCCTTGAATCTCTATTGGACTGCTGGTGGTTTGACTGAACTCTTGGTGAGCGTCGCTGGCTCATGCGAATCCTCACCTGATAGAGCTCTTGCTGGAGCCTGACCAGCTGCTGGTCTCTCCTATTCAATTCGTCCTAGTACTCCTCCACCACTTGCTGCATCAAGTAGTGTGGGGAGTAGTCCCCTTCAGATGGTGTGGTTTCATGTCAGCTACAAGTATGGGTTTGCTCTTTCCACTCTTCATAGGCGTGGTTGTCCCAGTTAGCCATGAAGGCGTCCTTAGAGATTCCCACAGACGGTGCCAAATTGTAGAGGATTAGGATTGGGATCTACTGGTCCCGTCCAAGCTGGCTGAGGTGTCAGGGATGAATGCCACGTGTACGCCTGCACAAGAAAGAGGTGAGATGCCCACCGGTGGACCCTCCGACGATCAAGTCAAGTATGGGATTTTAGAGAGAAGGAAGAACTTGAGAGAGTATTTTGACAGAGTCTTGGCTAGTAAAATGAGAGCATACCTGTATCCTCAAATTGGTTGACTATTTATAGGAAGAAATATACTTGATTCGCTTATGGTATTCGACCCGACCCGAGTAGGTCGGGTTGTACTTTCTCTCTCTGATCAATGCATAGCAATTAATAGTCTGATGGTGACTTATTAGTGTCATCATTAGATTTCTCTGTAAAATCTTTCTGCAAGTGCCTTTTTTCATGTCAAACTGTCCATCAATACCCAGACTCAATGAGTGGTTCAACTGCTACTGTCCTCTTATCATGAGTAACTCTCGATAAGCGTATCACGGGCACAGATACCCATATAATTGTCCATAAGCTCGGCTTTTGAGGTCTTTTAACACTTGTTGCTCAGAAACATCTTCTAGAGCTCGACATGCTCAGGTCGAGCATGTCTTGCTCAGCCGAGCATGTCCTGATCAGGTGTATGTCCTGCTCAAGCGATGCCCTGCTCAAGCGATGCCCTGCTCAGGTGTATGTCCTGCTCAGCCGAGCATGTCCTGCTCAGGTAATATCATGCTCAGCTGAGCATGTCCTGCTCAAGTGTATGTCATACTATGCTTTACGTGGGATCTGTACATGATCAATATTCGATCCCCCTCACCATCTATTGTCGGCTTCCTGTGGCCTCTGCGCCATCGCCGCCTTGCCATCTCCGCCGTCCACGGCGGTGTTGTTTGGCCACTTAGCCCTTTTTCTGTTTATAGTCAGTGCAGTGGTGTCGTCGCCATGGGTGGTGGCAGTGCTGTTGGCAATGCATCCCTCCTTAGAAAATATCTTCAATGAAACTGAAATGCCCCCCCCCCCTTTTTAGAGATGGGTCGGTTAGCTCGATATGTTGACTCTCCGACGACTTTGGCTAAGCTCCGTCGAGCTAGGTTAATCCCCGCAGACGTCACCATTTTCCAGGCGACCGAGCAAGAACATTGGACTACAAAGGAGCCCGGGGGAGTTGTTTTCCCCCTTGTGGCTCTTTTGAAGTCCAGGCTGGAGTTTTCCCTCTCGAGCATCATTAGGGAGGCTCTGGCGTTCTACCGGTTGTGCCTGGTACAGCTCACTCCTAATATTTTTTCAATTTTGATGGGGGTAGTCCTGCTGAATCGCTATATGGGCATCAACCTTGGTGTTCGGGAGATTCAGTACTACTACTCCATAGCAGAGACTGCCCAGGGCATCAACAAATATTACTTCAAAACCAAGGAAGGCCGCCAAATTGTGCTGAACTTGAAGAACTCCCACAAGGGAGATTTAAAGGACTTCGTCGTGGTCGGGGGAAACTGGCAGCTCGGCCCTGGCGTCCACGATCCTCGGGCAAGGCTGTGCCCAGTGAATCCGGGCTCCCCAGGTAGCCAAGCTCCACCCCGCAGCTCTTTTTGACATCATTTATACATTCTGAGCAAATGAATACATGCCGTTCTAACTGATCTCTTTTTGTTGTATGTTCAGTTTTCTTTCACAGCTATCTACTGTAACACCACCACTGCTCGGGACAGAAAGGACAGGAGGTATGGGCGAATAAATATCGACCACCTGAGGCGATTCCTTGACTGGGATAAAGAGGTGAGGTCATTCAGACGCCTACTCAACGGTGTTCCCATCCATCAAGACGAACTCAGAATTCGACTTGTCCGGGCTGAGGAAGAACAGGCCGAGGAAGGCCAGAGCAACAGGGCCTCTACATCCAATACAACTACTAGGCACCGACCTTCAAGGTCTACCTCTAGAAGCCGTTCCTCACTTGAAGGCCCAGACATGTCGAGGAGGGATCTTCTGGACGTTCTGCTCGGATTGACCGCCTCAGCTCCGCCGAGCTCCTAAGCTTTGCCGACCAAAACTGCTACGCAGACGACCATTCGGGTGGATACGGCCCCTATGGCTAAACAATTCCCCCTCCTCCGGCTGCCTCGCAGACTAGGAAGAGGTCCCCAGCACAGCAAACCACCGATCGACAGATCAGGCGCCGCATCGAGGAAACCTCTACCCCCCATGTTTCGAGCAGCTCTGAGGGCATCGAGGAAACAGAGGCGTCCATCCTCTCTTTATTCCCAACCTACTGCGGCAGAGCCCTCACCGTTAATGACTCGGTGCAGGAGAGCCATAACGTGGGCTGGGCGTTGGCCAAGAGCCTGTGCTTGCCCAAGGACAAGACAGAGTATGCGGCCATCTCTGACGCCGCGCTGACCTAGAAAGTTGCCCAGCATATCATCGTGGTAAGTCATCCTCCTGAGCTCTCAGTACTTGTTTTGTTTCTCCACCTTTTTTTTAACGAGCTCATACATTTTCTCACTGTGCATGGCATGCAAATGGGCATCGAGACTTCAGATCGGTGCAGGAAGGTACAGGAGAGGTACGACCTCCTGTACACCGAAGCCTTGAAAAGCAAGGAGGACATCAAGGTCCTCCAAGCACAAGTGGGGGAGGCCATCAAAGCGAAAGAGGATGCCGAGCTCCAGGCCTCGAGGGCAGCGGATTCATTGAAGGAGCATGAAGCCAACCTAGCTTCCGTGCTCGCACAACTCAAGAGTTCCAGGAAGTCCGAGGCCGCATTGCAGCGGGCTTATGCCGATCTTCAAGAGCTTAACACTCAAATTGCGCAGGCAAAGTTCAACGAAGGCTACGACAAGGCTGGAGATGACTACGCCACGCAGGTGATGACTATGCAGAACTCGCTGTTCAAGATGGGCTGGGACGCTGCCCTGAAGGCTACCTCTGTCTTTGGAGACTCCATCCTGCACCGGGAGGTGCCTTGGCTCCAACCGAGCATCCCCTTCCAGGGGAGGCTAGCTCACCTCCTTGGTTTGGCCACGCCTCCTGGGCAGGTCCTTGAAGTTCCTCCACTCTCTGAGGCTCCAATTCCTCCCGCTTTGGCTGAACAAATTCCTCCCCCACCACTACCTCTTGAGCATCCGACGGTCGACATTGCGCAGGAAGAAGGTTTTGAGGAGCTAGATCTCCTCTGGCCTGAAACCGGTCATGCTGATCTGAACGCCCCGATGTATCTCACGATGGAAGACGAAGATGATTAGAGAGACAAGGGTGCTCAGAAGAGACAAGTCGAGGAAGAAGAAGCCGAAGAGATGCTCGTGTAGACCGTCCTCCCTCAAATAGAGTAGATGATTGTCTTCTCTTTTTCCTTTCCAAGTTGACGATGCACGGCCCCATTTCCCTATGTGGGGTCGGCTCGTATTGGCTGTACAAGAAATTTTTATTAATGAAAATGAAATTCAATTTTTGAGCAAACCTCTTTTGTATGGTTTCCTATTCAATATCTTGCAACTGTTATTCTTGTATTGCTCTTGCATTTGCAATCTCTTTGCTTTCGATTTTTATGCAAGTATATGAAGCTCGGCTTCACGCCGAGCTTGGCTTCACATTACTGGGTGAGGTCGGGCAGTCTCTAATCACATTGGGATTACACCGAATTAAGATGCTTAACAACTTCACAAGATCACCCGAGCACCTTCAACTTCACAAGATCCCCTTGATCGGACAAAAATGTACGGTTGGCCGAGCAAGTCCACTTGTGATCCAGAAATGAGATGTAGAAATCTCAAAATTACCGAGTCACCAGAGGTCGGCTTAGGTCTCACTATTCATCCAATTTGGACAGTTCTGTCCGAGCTAGAATTCTGCTCAGTTTTGTGCTCAGCTCGTGTCGCAACGATACGCGAACATTTGTGACCAATAATGAGGTGTAGAAATCTCAAAATTACCAAGTCCTTCATGGTTGGCTTTGGTCTCTTCTGCTCGGCCGTACCGATGCTATCCAACCGAGCTGAGTTTTTCCTAACCAGGTGTGAATGGAAGTCATCCAAATTGTAGAGGATAAGGATTTCTTGCCCAGGCGTAACTCAAAGTCACTGCGACTTGTTGCCTAGCCGAGTTAGGACTTTCTTGCCCAGGCGTAACTCAAAGTCACTGGGACTTGTTGCCTAGTCGAGTTAGGACTTTCTTGCCCAGGCGTGACTTGAAGTCACCGGGACATGTTTCCTAGCCGAACTAGGGCTTTCTTACCCAGGCGTGACTTGAAGTCATCGAGACTTGTTGCCTAACCGAGCTAGGGCTTTCTTGAGATGCTCCGAGATTGCACACATGAATTTTTAAAAATTCTCTTTATTCATCATCCCGAACAAATTTGCAACTGACACTTTAATGACAAAACTTTCGTAAATTCTGGGCATTCCATGGCCTCGGGATTTGTTTTCCTTCCATATCTTCTAGTCTGTACGCTCCCGTGCCAGCAACTGACGTGACTTTGTATGGACATTCCCAAGTCGGACCTAGCTTGCCGTCAAGGTGGTCCTTTGTATTAAGGAGGACCTTCCTAAGGACCAGTTCGCCGACCTGGAAACTCATTTGATTTACCCATCTGTTGTAGAACTTGGTAAGTTGTTGGTGGTAGGATGCCAGCATGACCAGAGCCTGCTCCCTTCTTTCCTCGGCCAAGTCTAGGTCTCGAGCAATGCTCAGGCTGTTATTCCCAGACTCGAAAGCTTCCATTCTGATGGTGGGCACGCCGACCTCCAAAAGGACAACTGCTTCTAAGCCATAGACCATGGAAAATGGCGTCTCCCCGGTAAAGCTCCTAGGAGTTGTTTGATAGGCCCACAGCACGGAGGGGAGTTCATCTGACCACTTTCCTTTGGATTTCTCTAATCTTCTCTTCATCCCTGAAAGAAGTGTCTTGTTCGAGATTTCTGCTTGGCCATTGCTCTGGGAAAATGAAGGCGTTGAGAAGTAAATCTTTATGCCTAGCCCTGAGCAGAATATTTTGAACAAATTACTGTCGAGCTGCTTCCCATTGACTGCAACTATGGCACGCGGAATACCAAACCTGGTGATGATGTTCTTCCATAAAAACTTCTTCGTGTCCACATCTCTGATGTTAGCCAAGGGCTTAGCCTCCACCCATTTGAAAAAATAATCCGTAGCTACAATTAGAAATTTTCTATTATCAGGTGCCTTAGGCAATGGCCCAACAATATCCAGTCCCCATTGAGCAAAGGGCCATGGGCTGGTGATCGGGCTAAGTTCCTCGGCTGGCTGCCTGTGCAAGGGAGCAAATCTCTGGCACTTCTCACACTTCTGTGAATATACTTGGGCATCTTTTTGCATATAGGACCACCAATAGCCTTGGCTCATTGCTCGGTGCGCCATAGATCCTCCCCTAGTGTGGCCCCCGTATATCCCTTCATGAAGCTCGAACAGAAAGTCTTGGACTCTGTTCAGATGAACACATAGTAGATAGGGCCCTGCGAAAGATCTTTTGTATAACTGACCCTTAGGAGATAGCTAGAAATGTTCAGACTTGTGTCTGATCTTCTGTGCTTCCTTCTTGTCCTCTAAGAGTTAGCCACTGTCGAGGAATTTGACGATGGGGTCCATCCAGCTTGGCTCCTGGTCTTCTTCGATGGTGTATACCTGCCGAGCGGTGGTGTCGATGCTTGCGCTCTCTTGCTTCTGCACTTCCACTGTTCTCTTCAGCCCAAGCTCGGTTGCTGAGACTAGGGCAGCTAGGGCATCAGCATGGGAATTCCCTTCTCGGCTGACTTGCTCGATCTGTACTTCTTCAAAGCCCTTGACCAGGTCGAGCGCTATGGACAGGTAGGTAGCCATCCTGTCATCCCTCGCATTGTACTGTCCGGTCATCTGATTCACCACCAGCTGGGAATCGCAAAATTTTTTTAACTTTTTTATGCCTAGGAGCTCGGCACTTCTTAGTCCTGCGAACAATGCTTCGTACTCGACTTCATTGTTGGAAGCTGAGAATCCTAGCCTTATTGAGTGCTCTATTACTGATCCGTCGGGGGAGATGAGAACCACCTCTGCTCTAGAGCCCTTCTGGTTTGAGGCGCCATCAGTGAATAATCTCCACCTTTGCAGAGCTGTTGATCGGGTCTTGGCGTTGAATGCCCCATTTTCTTTTCTATCTTGCTTTTTTGCCTGGTCATCCTTCCCCCCGAGCTCATACTCAAGCGTGGTTGGGTCCGACCTGAATAAAGAGCATGGCCTGGAGAATTCGGCGATAAAATCGGCTAGGATCTGCCCCTTTATGGCTGTTTGTGGCCGAAACTCAATGTCATATTCTCCAAGCTCTACTCCCCACTTGGCAATCCTTCCAAAGAGGTCAGCTCGGCGTAGTAAGGCTTTGAGCAGGTGTGCAATGAAAACAATGACTTTGTGCGCTTGGAAGTATTGGGCCAGCTTTAGAGAGGCCATGACCAGAGCCAGAGCCAGCTTTTTGAGAGGCAAGTATCTAGTCTCGGCATCAAGGAAGGTGTGGCTGACATAATAGATTGGGAGCTATTCGATAGCGTTCATTCTGAGCAAGACGACACTGGCCGCGTGTTCGGACACTGCAAGGTACATGTATAGCTCTTCCCCACACAAGGGCTTAGAGAGAAGAGGAGCCGAGGTTAGGTACTCCTTCAAATTTTGGAGCGCCTGATCACACTCCTTCCCCCAGAAAAAATTCTTGCCCTTTTTCAACAACTAAAAGAAATGATGGCACTTATCTGATGATCGGCTGATAAATCTGTTTAGTGCTGCCGCCATTCCTGTCAATCGTTGTATCTCCCGAATAGTCTTTGGGGGCTGTATGTTTTGGATTGTAGCTATCTGGCCGGGATCACCCTCAATCCCTCTTCTACTGATCAGGTGCCCCAGGAATTTGCCTGATTGTACGCCAAACGCACACATTGATGCATTGAGCCTTAGCTTGTAGGTTTTCAACATCTCGAACACGCTGCTCAGGTCTGCCAAATGATCTTGGTCTTGCTTAGTCTTTACCACCATATCATCTATGTAAACCTCGATGTTCCGACCTAACATAGGCTGGAATATCTTGGTTACTAATCTTTGGTAGGTTGCCCCAGCATTCTTCAGGTCAAAGGGCATGACCTTGTAGCAATAAAGGCCTCTGGGGGTGATGAAGCTGGTCTTCTCTTAATTATCCGGGCTTAGAGAAATCTGGTGGTAGTCCCTATAGGCATCCAAAAACTCATGGTTCCGTGGCCGGCTGCAGAATCTACTAACTGATCAATCTTGGGAAGTGGGAAAGAATCTTTAGCACAAGCTTTATTTAGGTCGGTGAAATCGACACAAACCCTCCACTTCCCATTCTTTTTCTTCACGACCACAGTGTTTGACAACCATTGGGGGTACTGCACCTCCCTTATTGCCCCTGCCTCGAGCTACTTTTCAACCTCCTCTGCTACGATCTCTGCATGTTGAACGGAGGATCTCCTCCCACGCTAGACAATGGGTTTGTGTGTAGGATCGACATTCAACTTGTGCTGCATCACCTCGAGATCAATGCTCGGCATCTCGTAGGGAGTCCAAGCAAATACCTCCACATTTGATATGAGGAATGTTACCAGGCTGGTCTCCTCCTACTCGGCCATGTTGGGGCCGAGCAAAAAGAAACGGTCAGGGTCATTATCGCCGAGCATGACTTTCTTAAGGGGCTCCATGACTTTCTCTACTGGCTTCCTCCCAACGTCCTCTAAGACTGGTTTGTCTTGTACTTCGAGCACACACATCTGCTCTTCCTTTGACGAGCTTGCTTGTCCTCGGATGGTAGCTATAAAACACTGCCTGGCCGCTGCCTGATCTCCTCTTATGGACTCCACGATGGACTCCATGCCCCTGACGGTTGGGAACTTCAGAACCTGATG
Source organism: Heliamphora pulchella (assembly GCA_032270985.1). Classification (NCBI taxonomy): domain Eukaryota; kingdom Viridiplantae; phylum Streptophyta; class Magnoliopsida; order Ericales; family Sarraceniaceae; genus Heliamphora; species Heliamphora pulchella. The sequence goes on from JAULJZ010179704.1 coordinate 38,723, forward strand.
ATAGGGCGAGAGAATGGCTTTAAGCTGATGAAACCCTATCCTCCCCATTATAGCATTATACGTTGATGGCACATCCACTACCAAGAATTCAATGTTCTTGAGCTCGGAGCCTGCCTTGACCAGCAGTGTGATTATTCCCATTGGTAGGACGGGCTGGCCGTTGAACCCGACCAATGGGGTATGACATTTATGCAACTCGTCCTTCTTGAACCCCAGCTTGTAAAAGAGGTCGGCGTACATTACCTTCGCCGAGCTTCCTTGATCGACCAAGATACGCTTGACGTCATATCTCCCTATTCGAAGGGTTATAATGAGCGCATCATTGTGAGGGTGCTCAACCCCCTCTAGGTCAGCATCAGTGAAAGTCAAATCTCCTGCCAAGTACTCACTGCTCGGATATTTCCTTCTGTCCGGATCACCCTGCTTGAGTTGGGTCTGCATAACTTCGCGATGTGCCCTCTTCCAACTTTGGCCCCTCGTCTCGTTTGATGTCTCCGACCTCAGGGTTGCATGTATGACATTGATTACTCCCACCGATTCTTCGACTGCTCCTCCTTGTTCGGCAAGAGCATGCTGTTCAGCCCGGGTCTTTTCTTTGTCGATATACTGCCCGAGATTCCCTGCTTTCACTTATTCCTCTAAGAACCTCTTAAAGGTCCGGCAACGGTCCGTATAATGCCCATGCTCTCTGTGGTAGGCGCAGTGCTTCTTCTCATCTCGTTTGCTCGGGTCGGCGAACATCTTGGGCGGCCACACGAACCACGGCTTGTCTTTAATCTGGTCGAGGAGCTTGTGAATGGGCTCCTTAAACATGATGTTGGCCACTTCATATAACTCATTGGGCCTCTAACGCTCCTTTTCTCAATCAAGTCTCTTCCTGGCCTTCTTGTTCTCCTTCGTCTCTGTTCGGACTTCCTTCTGTACTTCCTGGGCAGGCGCTTCATTATTCGCGCCTCCCATGTCCTCCTCAACTTTGGAGTACTGCTCTATCCTCAACATCAGCTTTGCCATGCCTTGTGCGGGCCTCTTGATCAATGAGTGCCGCAACTTGTGGATTTTCTCCAACCCGAGCTTAAATGAGGCCACGACGAGCTACTCGTTGCAATCATCTATGTCATTAAAAGTTTTCCAGTAGCGCCAAGCATAGGACCCTAAGCTTTCATTCTCGGCCTTCCTCATGCCGAGCAGAGAATCAATCTCTCTAGGCTGACGACTGTTCGTAATGAACCTTGCTGCGAACAGCTCGGCGAGCTGCCTCCAGCTTCCTACTAACCCAGCTGGGAGTTTGTCAAACTAGCACAGGAAAATCTCTCCCAAACTGGACGAAAAGATCCTGCACATCAAGGCATCATTTCCACTCCAGAGCGCCATCATCTGCCTGAAATGCCAAATATGACCCATTGGGTCAGTTTTCCCATCATAAGTTGAACTTGGGGGTTTGGAACTTCCTGGGTGGATCTGCCCCGTCCACCTCCCTTGTAAATGGGGAGGATGATATTTGTTCCAATGCCCTCCGGGCTATGTCTTGGGCCAACCTTCCCATGGCCGGCTGTAACCTCCCCTCGAGCTGAAGGTTCAGCCACTGCTTAAGCTCTTCTTTCTCCTCCGCTCGCCCGAGCTCCTTGCCAGCCTGCCATTGCTGTTCATGATGGCGCACGGATGGTGCATGGGTGTTGCTGGAGGTTTGGGTTTGCCCTTGTCTCCCCCTTTTAGAGCCCGAGACATGGCTCTTCTCAGGGTCATCCTCTCGTCAAGCTAGTCGAGGATCCCTTCTCGGGCTACGGCTTGCCTAAGGCCGAGCAATGCCTCTCCTCCTATCACGGTCGGATCTTTCATGGTTGACCTCTCCATGCTCAGATCGGGCTCTTGGCGAGCGCCGATTCATTTGAGCCCTCATCTCGTGGAGCTCTTGTTGGAGCCTGACCAGCTGCTTGTCCCTCCTGTTCAGCTCATCCTTGTACCCCTCCAGTAGTTGCTACACCGTGAAACGTGGGGGGTAAACTCCAGCGGAAGGCGTTGTTTCGCGAGAACCCCCCACTTGGGTCTGTTCTCTCCTTGGGTCGACCCTAGCTCCACCAACGTGGAGTTCAGAGTGCACAGGGTGTCCTCTTCTACGATGAGTTGCGTGTGATGCTTCTGTGCGTGGTGCGCGTGGCTCTCTCAGCTCTTCTCGATCGTGGTTCCCCCAACACTAGCCATGGAGGTGTTTTGTAGATTCCCACAGACGGCACCAAGTTGTAGAGGATCGAGATTGGGATCTACTAGTCCCGTCCAAGCTAGCTGAGGTGTCAGGGATGAATGTCACGTGTACGCCTGCACAAGAAAGGGGTGAGATGCCCGCCAGTGGCTTTATACTGGTGGACCCTCCGACGATCAAGTCAGGCAAGGAATTTTAGAGAGAAAGAAGAACTTGAGACAATATTTTGATAGAGTCTTGGCTAGTAATATGAGAGCATATATTTTCTTCTGAGAATGTTAGCGATTTATAGGTAGAAATGCACTTTACCCATTTATGGAGTCCGACCCGACCCGAGCAGGTCGGGTTGGACTTCTTCTCTCTGATCAATGTGTAGTAATTAATGGTTTGATAGTGACTTATCAGTGCCATCATTAGATATCTCTGTAAGATCTTTTTGCAAATGCTTTGTGTCACGCCAAGCTGTTCATCAATACTCAAACCTAGTCTAGGCTAAGCTAAGTCAACTCTTTTTGGCATCCTAGTCTCAGAGTTGATCCAGCCCTTACTGACCACTTATCATCAGATCACTTTCCTAATATGTGTATCAACCCTCAAACTCAGATCTAGAGGTTGCATTACTCGTCCTGTTCGGACCTAGGTGCCGAGCATTTCGTGACCGAGGTCGGGCTTGAACTCCCTTTGAGCTTAGAGCCGAGGACAATTCCTCGGCCTCATATGCCCCGAGCTCGGTGAACCTCGGATATGCTATTCGAGCAGCTCAGCTGACTACCCTAGCTAACATATACACTGAGGCGCATGCCGTGGTCGAAAGGCCCATTACGCTATACAGCCCACATCGTGCGTCCACATGGTTCTGGCTTGCCACGTGTGCTCCACGTTGCTCTGGTCGGAACTTAATCTCCCTCACTTATCAATTTTTGTAATCTCTTAGGTTGATAACCTATGCCAGTTTTATCGAAAACAAATTTTTGTATACCCAAAAGTTTATCTAAATTTGCCTTTCTTTGAATAAACTTATGCACAATTTTAGTAAGATGTTAAAATTTGATTTTCAGTTTTTAATGAGGTGGTTTGTTTTGACAAAGAAAGTTTTTCTTCTTTTAAGGATTCAACTTCAGTAGAGAAGGTGAAAGACATTTTCTTAAGAATAACATTTTTAGCACAATTTTTTCTTAACTCATCATGCATATTTTCAAAAGTAAGTTGAAGTTCATCTAAAGAAAAGGAGTCATCATTTACCTCACTGTCTTCCTTGGCCATGAGACAAAGATTGGCAATTTTATTTTCATCTTTTTCTTCTTCAGAGCTGCTTTCATCACTTTCTCTTTATGTAGTTGGCATTGCCTTCTTCTATCCCTTCTTGTAATGCTTTTTGAGTTGGAGACAGTCAGCCTTCACATGGCACAATTTTTTGCATTCGAAGCAAATGATTTCATCCTCTTATTAGTGATTTCTCATTTGTTTTTGTTGCTAGATTCACCTCTGTGGCCTTCCTTCTAGAAGAATTTTCTTTCTCCTTGTTTTTTGTTCCTTAAGAACCTCTTAAATTTTCTAGTGATGAGAGCAATGTTATCATTCTCATCATTGGAGGTTTTTTCTTTAGCTTCTTTCTTGGCAATGGAAGATTTAAAGGCTATTTTCTTCTTTCTCTTGTTGTCTTCCTCATCATCCATCTTGAGGTTCATCTCATGAGTTATAAGTGACCCAAGCAGCTCTCCAAGCTGAGAATGGTGAGATCTTTGACTTCTTGGATGGTTGTCACTTTAGCTTTCCAGTTCTTAGGCATACACTTGGAGAATCTTTCTTACCATCTCTGCATTAGTATATATTTTTTCAAAATATTTTAATCCCTTAATAATATCAGTAAATCTAGTAAACATATTAGATATAGTTTCATCATGTTTCATTTTAAAGAGCTCATAGTTATGGATAAGTAAACTAATCTATGATTCTTTAACTTGATTCGTTCCTTCATGGGTAACTTCTAATCTATCACACATCTATTTTGCTGTATCATAGGTAGAGATTCTGTTAAACTTATTTGGGTCGAGTGAACAATAGAGTTAGTTCATTGCTTTGGCATTTTTTTGTATTTCTCTAATGTCATCTTTAGTCCACTCATTTTCTTGTTTAGGGACAGTAGATCCTTTCACTACCTTAACTAGTCTCCTAGGTTCATTTATGATGACCCTCCATAGGTCATAATCAATAGCTTGGATGTATATTCTCATACTGGCTTTTCAATTGTAGTTTGTTCTACTGGACAAAGGAGGTCTATTTGTGGACTGGCTTTCAGAGTGTTGTGGTCCAATATTGGTTGACGTGAATCCTCTTAGACTGTTAAGTCAAAAAGCAAGAGTCATTGCTCCAATACCAATTGTTAATTCTAGGCAACCAAAAAGATGGGTGAATTGGGTTTTAAAAATAATATTAACTATTTAAAAAATCTTTTAAAAAGCCTTTTTAATTTTACACGACAACTATGACAATAAGCATAAATAAAGATATAGCAGTGAAATTAAAGAGGTAAGAGAGAAATTTAAATCAAACGCCAAGGATTTATAACGGATCGACTTCTTCCAAGTATACGTCTACTCATCAAGGTTCCCCTTGAGAATTTGTACTATGAACGAATGGTTCACAAGTGCATTCAAAAACCTTTTATAGCCTGAAAAAATTTCTACAAACACTCTATATTTTTCTAAACTCTCTTCAGCTCTTTTTAAAAAGTGTTGCATACTCTCTTAAAAAATACAATGGTGACTCACCCTTCTTTACAATAAATGCGGTTGAAAAATTTTAGCAATAACTCACTAACACTCATTTACAAAGATTTCATAATAAATGAATAAGAAAGTGAGTAATATTTTGGGATGGATGAGTAAATGAGCTTTAAATGACCAAGATAAGTTTTGAGCTTTTAATGCACTTGATAGAACAGTAATCTAGAATTTTAAATATCTGAAATATACTCCTTTAATAACCCATTGAAGTAAATGACTATTGGTGGTAAGTGGAGGCAATTAATGCTCTGAGAAAGTTACCGTTAAACCAGCGCCCTTTTTTGAAATCTGTCGTAGGTATCAATACAAAATTTATTGGTGTCGACACAAACTGGTCTTGGCCTTGGTTCTCGAACAAAAGTGTCGACTCATTTTTCATGAGTTGTCGACCTAACTTTTAGCCTTTCAACCCCTTCACCTTGGTGTCGACTCATAGTGAATCTGGTGTCGACCCTTTCATTTTTTCAATTCTTCAGCTTGAAGGTTGGTGTCAACTTATATCAGAGTTAATGTCGACTCAAGGATTCATGTCTTCTGTGGTGTCGACTCATGGCTTCATTGGTGTCGACCCAGTTAAGAGACTTTAACTACTGAAAATTTGGTGTCGACACAAGTCAGCTTTGATGTTGACCCAACCAAACAACTTTAGCTATTGGAATTCTAGTGTCGACACTTGTCTTCTTTAGTGTCGACTCAGCCAAACGACTTTGGCTATTGAAATTTTGGTGTTAACACAAGTCTGTTTTGGTGTCGACCCAAACTTCTAGTTCTCTGAAAGATGTCTTTGGTGTCGACTCATTTGGTCTCTAGTGTCAACACAAGATGGAAGGTATCCAAAGAACTACTTGGTGTCGACTCATGTCTTTGTTGATACACTCAAGTTGTATCAACACACGTAGGTCAGAGTAAGGAGGATTGCTTGGTGTTGAGTCATAGGACTATTAGTGTCGATACAACTTGAGTGTTGCATGGTTGGTGTCTTGGTGTCGACACAAATCTCAAAAGGTCCAGAGGTTCACCTGGTGTCGACTCATTTGTGCATTGGTGTCGACCCAAGTTGATTTCCATCAAGGGTTGTTCAATGTCGACCCATGTATATGTTGATGTCAACCCAACTTGATTTTCGGGCCTTGACTTGGTGTTGACACATGTTGTGACTGATGTTGACTTAACTTGGATCTTAGTCCAATACTGTAGGTGTCGACACAACCGATCATTGGTGTCGGCACAACTTATTTCCTGAAACATCTCAAGCAAAGCATTAAAGGTGTCGACCTTAAGTCTTAATGATGTCGGCACACTTAAGTTTAGCAAACGTGTTTTGCCTATAAATATCGATTCAAAAGTTAATTGGCGTCGACACAAACGTTCTGTTTGAGAACACTAGGTGTCAACCCATTTAGCACTGAGTGTCAACTCAAACGTCATAGGTGTCGACTCAACCTTTTTTGAAAAATATTTAATTTAATATCTTTTTAAACTTCAATTAAAAAATATAATATAATAAAATCATTAAAATTCATATAAAATGCCATTGGGCTAACAAAATTAATTATTATCGATATACAAATGTAATTATTAATATATAATTAATGCAATTAATGACAATACTTATTACGATGCAAGTACCATAATATGAAAGTTAAAATTAAAAATTTGTATAATCATTATTCACAACTAATGGTTAATAATATAATTCACCACCAATATTATGATCATTACAATTAAGTTCTTACATATATTATATTGGTAATATACGTGAGTGGCGAAACTTATTAAATTAATGTAATAATGATATATAAATTGAAATTATTATATATGAGTTAATAAAAAAATTTGATAAAAATATTATTGGGGTTGAAACAAAAAGAAAAAATTGTAAATTTTCTATTAACTAAGGGTAAAATTATAATTTTATGTCAAGAGCAATAAGAAGAGAAATTTTAATCTCCTTTTAGCTTTTTATATAGAATAGACTAATGTCATTTGGTACGCATGTGTTAACTATTAATCATTAATATATAATTAATATTAATGAACAAAATTTAATAATTTATATAATAAATT
>JAULJZ010179714.1:0-22694 GCA_032270985.1 Heliamphora pulchella
TGCAGCACGCACCGAGTCAAATACTGGATAGAATATACGAACTATGCATTCATACATCACAAATATAAATATGAAATTATAAATGCAAAACCATCTCAAATTGTTTCTCATTAATATGCCTAGGATCCAGAATAAAATACATAAAAAGCAAGACTTTTCAGTATACATTCCCAACAATTAGAACCCCAAAACCCGTACTTATAAACGCTCTCTGTTACAGACCGATCGATCGGTACCTCGCTGGGCAGCACTCTAAGGAGCGAAAGATTACATAGAATCCAAATTTTGTTCTAACACCTCAAAACTAGTTCAAACAACTCACGATAATTAATCTTATACATGAACGAGCACATAATTATTATCAACCATCAAACTATGATCCAATTTTAAATTTGTTCCCGAAATTAACCATTCCACCATACAAGTTTTAATTAGTCTTGTTAAAATTACAAATTGTTGGGTTCCTACACTGTCGGGACCCAACAGTGTTCGAACCCAATGATCAAAACTTTTAAATCAGTGAACCAACTTTGAGCTGCCAATTTCAAAACCTTGAGCATCTTTGAATCATGGGACCGCCAGCTCCATTATGGCGATCATTATAAGAAACTCCTAGAAACCCTAGTCAAGGTGGCGACCGCCACATTTGAAACATAGGGTCACCAACTCCATTGTGGCGATCGCCATAAGAAACTCCTGAAAACTTCATTTTTGTGGCGATCGCCAACTCCATACCTGACAACTGCCAACACCAAAAATCCTGACGTGTTCCAAAATGTGCCGGCACCTTATTGGCTGATTAATTCTATAAATACCATACCCCTAGTATATTTTTTAGGAGACAAAATCTAAGTGAGAGGTACTCTATCGGAGTGTCGAGAGAGTACGAGCGTTGACGCTGATACCCTGCCACTTTGTCGAAGTATGAATTTCAGTGCACCGATACGTTGCTGAATTCTTGATTCATCGACTGAAGTTAGAGAATTTCCTGAGGAATGGACAGTTGACCACCACTCCCCGACTTGAGGCTTCACTCAGATTGTAGCAATTCAAGTATTCTGTTTGGATCCCCAGTATTTCGATCTTTATTTACAAAGGGTCAGGCCCCTACAACCTCCCCCACTTAGAGAATTTTATTCCTGAGATTAGACATACATCAAGAATCGAACAGCTCGGGATACTTCTCACGAACTTTCGACTCTCACTCCCACGTGGCTTCTTTAACGACGTGATGAAGCCACAAAACTTTCACATACGCTATGGTCCTCCCTCGTGGGACCTATTATTTGGTGTCAAGGATCCTCACCGGTCTTTACTTGTAGGTAATATCATCCTCTAATATTAACTCGGTCTAATCTAAGACATGAGACAGGTCCGGCTCATACTTGCATATCATGGACACATGGAAAACGTTATGCACGGATACTAACTGTGGTGGCAAAGCAAGACGATAGGCCACCTCTCTATTCCAATCAAGGATCTCAAACGGCTTGATGAAACACAGCGATAGCTTCCCACTCTTCCCAAACCTCATCAAACCCTTTCGTAGTGAGATATTCAAGAACACATGGTCCCCTACCTCAAACACTAACGGTCTCGTCATCTTATCTACATAACTCTTTTGACAAGTCTGCGCGGTCACTAAGCGTTTATGAATTGTGGCAATCTTCTCTGTAGTCTCTTGTACAAGCTCAAGCCCTAACACTACCTTTTCCCCAACGTTTTTCCAACAGACAAGTGACCTACAAGGTCTACCATACAAGGCCTTAAAGGGTGCCATCTCAATGCTCAAATGGTAGCTTTTATTATAGGCAAACTCTACTAACGGCAAATGGTATTTCCACGACCCACGAAAGTCTAGCACACAAGCTCTTAGCATATCCTTCAGGATCGGAATGGTGCGCTCTAACTGGCCATTTATCTGAGGGTGGAAAGAAGTACTGAGAAGTAAACTCGTTCCCATAGCCGACTGCAAACTATGCCAAAAGCGTGATGTGAAGCGGAGATCTCGATCTGAGACGATAGAGACAAGTACTCCGTGGAGTCTGACAATCTCACTAACATAAAGCTTACTGAGCTTATCAACCGAATTTGACTATGCTGCTATCCCTGCTGTGGGCACTCTTTAACATGATGTCCTGGCTGTTTGCACAGGAAGCAAGTTGGCTCCCGATGCTCAAAACGTCTTAACGAACCCATCGATGGTGTGGGTGCCGATCGCGGCTGTGGCTGGGACGCCATAGGATACGAACTCGAACCCTCATATTTTTGCCTCTTCAATTAGTGCCCTTCTGACTGTGCACCAGAACCCCCTTGAGGCGACTTGCTCTCTCTGATCTTTCGGCTCTCAGCTATTGTATTCTCAACTCGAATGGCTGCTTCCACTAACTCAGTGTAGACTTGAAAGTCTAAAGCTATAATCCTATCTTTGATAGTAGGCCAAAGACCCCGCTCAAACTGTTTAGTGCGCAACTCCTCCGTTGCCACCATTTTGGGGGCAAAGCGCGACAGATTCACAAACCTGGCCTCATACTGAACCACTGACAGGGTGCCCTAGATGAGGGAAATGAACTCCTCACGGTAGGTATCACTCGATAACCTTGAAAAAAACTTCTCCAAGAAGACCCTAGTGAAAGTGGTCCACGTGCCCTCCACAATGGTCTTGGCAATCTTTCACCACTCCCTTGCATCCTCTCGAAGTCGGGACGTAGCCAACTTTACCCATAACTCATCCTCCACGATCTCTATGGTGTCAAAAATTATCGTGGTTACCTCTAACCACTCTGTAGCAACCTTGGGGTCTGGCTCCCCAGCAAAGGTTGGAGGATCCAACCGTCGGAATTTTCTCACTGCTACCGCAGCCCTTGGCTCGGGAGCCTTAGCTCCAATCCTAGCTGCATCCGCTAATGCTCGCATCGTCATAAGCATCTCCTGAACAACGTCGACACCGTTCACTTGTTCCTGCAGGCCATGCACATGCCCTTCCTCCGGAACTTGGGCATAAGCGCGACCTCAGCCTCTACCACGTCTCGGCAACGTCACTCTATATAAGAAAAAATGAGATGAAGATATCAACAATAAGGTCTAAACCCACTTATCTCTCACGGTTAGTACCGTTCCTCGACATGATACCACATAACACATGTCATCGCACAAACATACTCAATGCAACACATAACAAGGAGGATAAATTGGAATGACATGTCAATCCGGGTAACTCGTTTGGATTTTTGGTTAGAATGAACGTCGTCCAAACGTCTTTCTAACTCGAACCCCAAGCAAGTAGACCAGTCACCCAAGGGAAAAACATATCATCCTAAGAGTCCAACCTCCGTGCCCAAATATCACATTGCATGCAAATGCCAAATTACCTCCAGGATATTGCATGCTAACACACCAAGTCATGAATTTCACACATCAATGCAAACTCTCAAGCAATGGTTCAACCACTCCCACAGTTCCTAGGTATTCGAACCTAAAACTCTAATACCAATCTGTTACGCCCTCAACCTCAAACCCTGTGAACTAACCCTGGCAAACCAACCTAAAGAGAATTTTTCTAATAAAAAGGGTTTTAAACTCAAAACCCCACTAACTCTTTAAATAAACCATTTGAAATGAAAGGAATTCAAACCCCACGAAAGGATTTCTAAGCCCAAAGAACAAAAAAATATTTAGCAAGCTGACCGATTGATCGGTCTCAAAACCAATCGATCAGTCTTTCGCAGACTAAAAAAAGTATCAAGAGTAGTGTTAGACCGATCGGTAGACCGATCGATAGGTCCATCGATTAGTCAACACTAGACCCCTCTTCTCAACAGATTTTTTAATATTAAGGTCTCCCACCTCAACTACACCTCCAATCAAGCCTTCCCATGAAAATCACATGCAATCACATAAAAGAAAAGGTATAAAAACATTCTCCAACCATTACCAAACGTCGAAAACCCAACAATTTCATACATAAAATCTTGAAACGAAAGGTAATCAACCCAAGACAATGCCCAATAACCTCAGATGCACACAGATTATGAGTAAAGGTAGCCTTAAAGCCTTATAAAACGACTCCCAACTAACTCGAGTAGCTGTTCATTGTATCAAAAGAATCACATCTACATGATACACATTTCTCAAAAGATCTTTCTATACATTTGTAATTCTATTCAAAAGTTCAAAACACGGTCTTAAGGCCCACTCCTCAATCAACCTCCTTCTTCCCGTTATCACTTGAAATATTTTAAACAATATGAGCTGAGACTCGTAGGAAATAGACTATTAAAGAATATAAGCATGATATGCGAAGATGGTTATACGAGAGGCCACGTGTAGTTTTACTAAAAACGAATCCCACTTTCTATCAAAATCCATTAACATAACCAGTTTTCCTTATATAAATTGAACCCATTATCGTATGCAATCCATTACTTCATCTTTTATTTAATTCTTGTCACCTCTACTTCAAGTTTTCACCTCCCGCAACTCACACATACTCACACACACGTTACCCATAGTTTCTCATATTTTAACTAGCTCGTGGTTTACCAACAAGGAGCCAACGCCGGACGAGCTTATAAACCCACACCGCATTACTACTAATCGGGCCACGCAAGGCCCACTAAGTAATGGTGCATTCTATAACTCGCCTCGACTAACGCCTTGTTCTCGGTTATTAGCCAAATGATAGGTCATCCAATTTACACAGTTTTTCAATCTTTCACCAAGGAGCTATTCAAGTTCAACTTAAACAATTCTTGGATCCAAATTGATCATTTTTATTTCATCAAACCAATATCAAAACACGAGTTCAACCCAAGAATGGTTCCTCTCGTCAACACCCAACACGCATATGGTTAATAACACACATATACATACATTTAATGTCATCGAATTTTCATAACCCAATTTTAATTAGCTTAAAACCCCAAATTTTCATTCCATCGTTTGTTTTATCATCAAATTCATGGCATTTATACGAGGAGATTGGTTCCTACAACCCTTAATTTCACAACTCATGCATCAATTTCATTATACAAGCCATTGACCCAAAAACCCCCAACCTTTATGGATTTTGGCCAACCCAAACGTTTGTTTCCAAATCTCACAATAATAGTAGATTTTCAACGAACTACTTAAGATAGATTTATCACAAATCAACCAAAAACCAAAGATTTCACATGCTTGCACTTCAAACCTTAACATAGAGTTCCCGAAATAGAAATTTCATGCCTTCATGTATATATATATTCATATACACAACTCATGTGAAAATAAATATTCGAGAATAGTCGTAGATCCTATTTTTTGGTGAAAAAAATACAAGATTCAAACTCTAGGAAGCCTCCATCCACCAAATCTTCAACCGTGAGATGAGAGAGGAGCTTCTAACGTGTGTCTTCACTTCCCAACGGGTGCTCACACGGGAGAGAGGTAAGAAAGCCACACTAGATGAGCAAGGAATGCTCCAAAGGTCACCAAACCAAACCCTAAGGTTCAAAACCTCTTTCTAGAGAGAGAAAGAGAAGATTGAAATGAATTTAGAACCCCAAAACCCGTACTTATAAACGCTCTCTGTTAAGACCAATCGATCAGTCTCGGGAACGATCGATCGATCCCTCGCTGGGCAGCACTCTAAGTAGAGGAAGATTACATTGAATCTAAATTTTGTTCTAACACCTCAAGACTAGTTCAAACAACTCACGATAATTAATCTTATGCATAAATGAGCACATAATTATTATCAACCATCAAACTATGATCCAATTTTAAATTTGTTCCCGAAATTAACCATTCAACGATAAAAGTTTTAATTAGTCTTGTTAAAATTACAAAGGGTTGGGTTTCTACATCGCCGGGACCCCCTGTAGACACCCCAATTTGACCCCGCCAATCTTAGATTGATCCAGGTGAATTTGATGATGAAAACAAGTAGAATGGTACTTTTGAATGATCCTCGAAAAGTGATCCAAGACCAGTGTTCGAATCCAATGATCAAAACTTTTAAATCAATGAACCAACTTTGAGCCGCCATCTTTGAATCAGAGGACCGCCAACTCCATTATGGCGACCGTTTTAAGAAACTCCTAGAAACCCTAGCCAAGGTGGCGACCGTCACATTTGAAACATAGGGTCGCCAACTCCATTGTGGCGACCGCCATAAAAAACCCCTAAAAACTTTATTTTTGTGGCGGCCACCAACTCCATACCTGGCGACCGCCAACTCCAAAAATCCTGACGTGTCCCAAAATGTGCCAGCACCTCATTGGTTGATTAATTCTATAAATACCGTACCCCTAGTACATTTTTGAGGACACAAAATTTAAGTCAGAGGTACTCTGTCAGAGTATCGAGAGAGTATGAGCGTTGACGCCGACACCTTGCCGCTTTGCCAAAGTATGAATTTCAGCGCACCGATACGTTGTCGAATTCTTGATTCATCGACTGGAGTTGGAGCATTTCCTGAGGATTGGATAGTTGACCACCATTCCCCGACTCGAGGCTCCACTCGGATTGTAGCAATTCAGGTAGTCTGTTTGGATCCCTAGTATTTCTATCTCCATTCTGTCACGTCCTAAACTCTGGGTCACGTGAAAAGACACTGAACAACCACCGAAACTGCCTAAACAAAAGGGATTTAGAACCAGAAAGCCAAACAAGGCCAAAACCTTTGTAAAAACGTACTACCGATGATTTATTTGAGTTAAAAGAGTATCCAAAAGACTACAGTTACAGCCCCACAAGCTAAGCCTTTAAAAATAAATACAAGTTTAGGATAAGAAAATCTTTTCATTTTAAAAGAAGCTTAGGCCGTTCCAAAAATCTTCCTCGAAGCACAAGAGTTTAAATGAAGCATAAATCATTTGAAAATCCCACTTGTAAACCGTTGATCCCAACAACGAAAAACGTAGTAAGAAACTACAGAAAACAACAACCAGCCCAAGGTTCTCTCGAAAGCATTAAAACATGCATACATTCATAAGAATCTCGTATGATTTACAACATGTTATCTCTAAACATGAAACATATATAGAAAGGTATAAACTACCTAACAGAGACAAGACAACAGGATCTTGTCATCAGCCTCCTCCAGGCACCACCAGGTCAACCTACAGGGCCACGCTTACTTGAAAACGATTTTACAGCAAAATCTCACACCGCGAGCCGAAACCCAATAGAAACAGATTATAAAGCTGTAAAGTAGGATATGCAATCACAATCATACAAGCTCAACCATAGGAGCCAAAAAGGTTTTTCTAACCCAAAATCATAAGTTTTTCCATCAGGCTAGCACGAGCCTCAAAACGGTTTTACTTCATAAAATTCCATATTTCTATCCTCAAAACCATGCATATCAACAATGTTAATAATCTTTTCACAGTTAACGAAAAGCAGTAATCAAAATGTTATTTTTCACCTGGATCACACACCGAGGAAAGAGAAAATATATTTTTCACTCAGAACACATGTAGCCGAGGAAAAAGAAAAGATATAACAGTATGCTCCACTTGGGCCACACCACCAAGGAGAAAAGGTAAAATGATTCCTATGTACCGACTCCGTCACAAAGGGACGGATGTAGCAACTACAGACTCTTGCCCCTTTACCCAATCCCTACACATCGTAGGATCGGTTAGGTAAATGCAAGTTCTATACGAAGCCACCACAACGTAAAAGCTTAATTTACAGGCCCGAAACCCGAGGATACAAAGCACCCAACTGCTTAATTTACGAGGATTAGCCCGAAGGAACAAAGCACCTACTCTGCGCACATTTTTTGACTTCCATCGAGGGCAACTCGTGCCAAATACTCGCTATCCCGGTACATCTAAAGAATCATTTTAAAACTAACCCGTAGCTCAACAACTACAAAAAATATTTTCACAAATATACATGAAACATGTATATGTAGATCTATCCATCAACATGGAGGTCAACAAATCATTTTCAAAATATTTTTCCTCTTTTTCAACAAAACGTTTTCAAAACTGAGACTTAACTAAGGGTTAGCTCCAAACCTCCAAAACATGATTTGTCGAGACTTTTTACAAAACTACCATTTTTTACTGTTTTCAAGAACACCCTTTGAAAGCCCAACATCCACATGTCATACGATGTAATAAACCAAGAAAAGAAAAAAATATACTTTTTACCCGAAAAATCAAGGTTTAAACATAAATATGGCATTTTATGTATTTTCTATCCGGTGAAAACACATATAATTACATATAACACCCTTAAATAGCAGTAGGGTCTAGTATCCTATCTCGTTGAGCCAAAAGCTCAATGTCTCGAAAACCAAATCTCGACGAAACGAAATTTGGTCTGGATATATGCGAAGCCACCGGCACCAATAGCGAGGATCCACTGCCAGATCGCTGAAAATCGAGCCCCGGCTCCATCAAAATCTTGAGAGAAGGCAGAGGTTTCGGGAGAGAAAAACCAGATCTGAAATAAATATCTCAAAAATATCTCCAAAACTTGATATTTATAAAAAAAAATGCCAAAACACACAGGTCAGTCAACTGGACCCTCCTAGTCAGTCAACTGAACCACCTTCCAAGACGTTCAGTAGACTGGATTATGCCCCTCAGTCGACTGAATCCCTACTGGTTCCAAAACTATTTTTAGAATTCAATTTGAGTCCAAAAATCACCACTCAAACAACCCTCTTTCGAACTCGAACAAGTGTAAAACTCATATACACTAGCTGTTCTACTATGAAGAAACAAAAACCCAACTCACTTAGATCAAAAGTTGACTCAAACGCCGTCAACACTTAAATATTCTCAAAATAAATTGGGTCAGGGTCTCACACATTCCCTCTCTCTTGGAGTGACTGGGTTAGTTTCAACCTTTTTTTCTGCGTGCTTTACTCGTACCACTTACGTAGATTATCCTGTTTTATTCAATATCATGAGTTTTGAGTTATTTATGCTAAGCATGTTTAGATTAGATTAAATTAGTTAAATTCATTTATAAATCAAATTTTAGTTCGTTTACTCTATCCACATCGTACATTTACATCTAGCATGTTAATTCACTAAAATAGTGCTAACTTATTTGGCAACTGCGACTTACGGTATCGTTATTGTCATAATTAATGCATTTACATTCATATAGTTGTAATTATCGATATTACATCCGTATTTCATATTTCTTAGTAAAAATGACTATTATGTCACTATATAATAGTCATCGTTTTCATTCGTTATGTTTTGTTAACTTAATTTATTTTTAATAGCATTCTTTTTTATTTTTTTTATCATGTTCAACATTAAAATCCACAAAATTTTTTAATTTTAGTTTAATTTTCTTTTGATGGTATCTCTTTTATTTTTCTCTTATTTTGTTAATAACTAACCTAATAGTTACCATTTAGTTAAAGTCTAATGTTTTTTAAAGCATGCTTTGATTATTTTGTTTAAAATTATGTCAGTGTAATTTTACGTTATTTGGTAATATGCATATTTGATATGATAATTTTAAAGTATGCTTTATATATTTCATTTGAAATCATGTTTAGAGTAACTTACGTTATTTTAGTTATTTGATGATATTGTTAGCAAATTCATATTCATTTTTGGTATGATTTGAATTTAATGACTTTTTAGAGCATATTTTTGTTCTTTTGTTTAAATCACGCTAATGTAGGTTATTTGGTGACATTGCATGCGGGTTTGCTCCATGTACCTTTTACTTAGAAATTGCACGCTGTAGGACTTAAGATTTTCTTTTGCTACTTATTTTGTTTGATGTTTTATATATGTATGTTATGTATTTTTTCTATTTTAATTTTGGATGTTCTCTCTTCGTTCCCATCTTCTGTATTTGCATGCATTTTAAAAATATAATTAAGAACAAATAATGATTAGTAGAGACCAACCTCACGATTAGGCGAACAGGGTGCCTAACACCTTCCCCATTTCGTACTTTAGCCTTCGGACCATTGTCTTCTCTAGTTACCCTTTTAAAGATCAGTGGCTCATTTTGTTTTTCTTAATTTTTCTCAAAAATCAAATGGCGACTCCATTTTTAACAAAAAGGGTTTTCAAAATTTGATTTTCAATATGTTAAAGTATTTTTCTAAACATTTCTTGAATTTTCTTATTTTTGACCAATAACCCCAAAATCCCGGCACCACACCCCCGGACCCCCAAGACCTCAGATCCCGAAGACCCAGGGACCCCCGACCCCTCGGCTCGGATCCCCAATAGCCTGGACCCCGGACCCCCAAGACCCTAGGACCCCGAGACTTCGTAGTCTCAGACCCCCGGGACCCCAAACAGCCAGGGACCTCAGACTCTTGGGACCTTGGATCCCTAGGACCTTGGGACCCCGGACCCCTTAAGACCTAAAGATCCCAGACCATCGAGACCTTAAGACCCCAGACCCCTAGGACCTTGGGACCCCGGACCCCTCGAGACCTAAAGATCCCAAACCACCGAGACCTTGAGATCCAAGAGCTCCAGACCACCCCTAGACCCCCGGGACCCTCAGACCCCTAGACCTCTAAGACCTCGGGAACTCGGACCGTTGGTAGATATTTTAGATTATGGCTGTCAAGCGTGGTGGATGGCTGAGAGCAGACGAAAATGACTAAGGCTGTCAATTTAAGGTTTAAATACGAAGGTTAATATGCAATTTTACATTCAGTTCAGGTAACTTGTTATCTCAGGATTATGTATCCTACCACTATATTATTAAACAATCATGGGATTAAAAAAATCTCTTGAATTAATAATCCAATCCAATGGTCTAATCCCCCCCTAATCCAAACATGACCTTAGTTCCAAATACATAATTCTCAGACTTTGTTCTTCGCCACTCTTGGTTGCTGCTGCTTTTTTTGGGTTTTCACATATTTAATGTTTAACTTTTTGTTGTGTAAAAAATATTTTTAATTTATATTGAAGGAGATTAAAATAGCTCCTTGTTCTGAACCTACCACAGCTTTGAATCATCAACTGTCAGCTTTAATACTACTTGTTGGGATTTAATCATCAATTCTCGAACGCAACCAGAAGCAAATATTCATGCACAAGAGTAAAAATAAAAATAATCAACACCTACAACTTATGTGGTTCGGCCTATAGTAGCCTACGTCCATGAGTAAGAGAGCAAATATTCCACTACAACGTATATGAAATAGTACAGCCACACCCTATTCTCTACCAGCTATCCTCTCAAATATCCTCACTTATACATTAAAGCTCTCACAAGTGTCCTATTTATAAAAGTCCTAAAAATTCATAAGTTCATAGAAGTATAAACTCGATACAAATTAGATTTCTAATTGGCTTCTAATCCCACCTCCACCCAGTTACATATAGACCAAATAAAATAATAAATTAACCCTATAAAACACAAGACACCTAGCACAACAATTACTGCACATAGAAGGGATTTATAATTGATTTTTCTTCTTTGTAAAATCTTTTGATGTTGGTTGAAAAGTAGATTTATAATTGAAGGTTGAAGGCTACGTGAAATCATTTTTTATTGAAACTTACTGACCAAACTGGTAACTATGGATTTGAGAATTAGTTGGACAACTAGCTTTACTTGCTTTTCTAGTCAAATATGTTCTACCTATTTTACTTTATTACAAATGGTAAAATACTAAAATAAAGAAGAAAGAAACTTCCTGCAAACTGCGCAAACCACACACGCTAATTAATGCGCCTTTTTCTCTAAATCAATTTTTTTTAGGAAAAAAAAACTCACTTTTTAAAAAAAAAGGCAAACTAGGAATATGATTATTAAGATTGACCTTGAGAGTAACTAAATATATTTAAACCAAATGGTTCCATTGATAGGGATGAAAAAGGAGTGGGGTGGGATGGATTTGTAGTGTCTAATTTTCTCCTTGTATCTTATAGGAAGAGGAGTAAGGCTGAAAAACCAAGTTGCAAGGACAGCGTAGGACAGGGGCGATGCTATAGCAGAATAATTTATCAACTTCAAAAGGATGCATGATAGAAATGACAGTGAAAGATGCTTGGTATAATAATTAATAACAGTGGTTGGGTTGTTAGAAATATGTTGAAAAAATAATGAAAATGATAGTAAATTGTAATATTTTTTTTGTTTTATTTCTTTTTATTTAAACTTTTTTAGATTTATTGTAAATAAAATATGTTTAATTAATATAATTAGGGACATAATAAGATCAAAACAAGATCGAAGAAACAAATTCTATTCCCACTTTATTTCTTATCTGGGGTAAAAATACCAGTAAAAGCAAAGTATGAGTCGAAGAAGGAATTTTAATCCTAGAAAAATGATGTGCAAATATGGCATTTCTACAGTGAATCCATTAAAAAAGATGACTCTGGCATTTTTAAAAATTTATAAGTCGCTAATACCGAGTTCATTACTCTAGTAAGTTTTCTCATTCAAAAAAAAAAAAGGGACATTTGACAATATTTATGTCTTCTTTGACTCTGTCTCATGTTGATAGAGTAGCCTCGTCCCAATCTACATTGATTTGGACCATTTCTAATCTAAACTAGCTAGTTGCAAGGAATGGAAGCTTTATATCTTAAGATGTTCTTAGAATATTTTTTTTTATTCAACTTTCCTTATTTTTTTCGTCTATTCTGCTTTGGATTGAAATTGTATTTAGCAACCGAAATGCTCATTTATTGCATCTTATAGATATTTTTTTTAATTCTCTAAGTATTTCACAAAATTTTAAAAAATCTAAGGAAGTTACTTATATTTCATCCTTTGACTCAACTTCTTTATTAGCTGTTAGTTTCATTTTTCAAACAAAAAGTAGAAAACAAAAAAACCACACAAAATTTCATAAAAAAGTAAATCTTAATTGAAAGCATATAAAGGCTAAAACAACAAAGAAAAATAGAAAAATGTAAAAGTTGGTTATAACTCCCAAAAATATTTTCTTCCCTTCACGAACTTCGGTTAATTTTGGAATGAGTGGATATTACACTGTCTACATGAAATTGATGATATGATTGAAAAACTTTTATTAAAGTTATAAATAGAATCGAATTATTTAAAATTATAATGTTAAATAAAGAATAAATGATATGATAACCTAAAATTATTTTTTCCCTAAAGTTGCTTGATGGGCACATGAGAATGGTTGTGATATAGCAACTACAAAAATCGTAAATCATCTTGGTTATTAACTAAGATTAAAAGTATTTCATCTCGATTCTAAAATCGAGATGTATCCAGGCATGATTAAAAGTTTTCATAAATAATCTCAGTTTTTAACCAAGATCATATCTATACAATCTCGGTTTTGTTTTAAAATCGCGATATTTTTTTTGTAAAAGATATCAATTTTTTTATAAAACTGTGATTATTTCTCGTAAAATATCTCCAAATTTTTATAAAACTGTGAATGTTTCTTGTAAAAGATCCTAGTTTTTTATATAATCGTGATAAAAAATATTAACAATCTCGGATGTTAACCGTGATAAAAAAACATAATTGTTGTAAAAAAATAATATCATATATAAAGATATTTTTGCACTACATGCATATCCTATAAATTTTGTTTCCTGTATACAATAAGTGCATCAAAAAATGATAATAATTGAATTTCATCAAAAGTAATAACAAATTAATAAGGTTCAAATATATATTGAACATTAAAACTCTGCATTACATAAATAATTCCATAGCATCAAATATGAAATTGAAACTAAAGAAACTCCAACTTAATACCAAATTAAGAATCAAAACATTTTAAAGGCTACCAAAAGAAAGCTAGAAATTACAAACAAAAATAAAGAAAACGACAGTGATTATCCACTGAACAGTTTTTTGACCTTGGTTGATCGATAAATTTTTTTTGTAGTGCTTCAATCTCCTCATATAAGACGAGCTACATTCAACAATAATAAAGTAGACAATATTAGTACCTATACGTGTCTCAAATGAGCAAAGAAAACCATATGTAGTTTAAGTGTGGAATTGATGCATGTTGTTATCGTGACTCCATTTTCTGTGAGACCTGGTTGTGTTTTCATTAATATAATTAAATGATGATGTGAACTTTATATCATTTGGCATATTATGTGGTTTGTGTTTACTTTATATAAATACATGACTAGTAGACCCGATAACTTTTTAACAAGTTTTGTTAGACCCTCCAGTGTGCGCAGAGACTCGAAAAATTTAATTCAAAGAGAACTTTAAATTTTGATAATTTTTAAAAATGTGAATATTTTTTTGGATAATTAACTGTAACATAAAGAAAAGAAAACAATGTACATGTTTCCAAGGAGTATATCCTAAGTTACAATAATACCAAATAGCAAAAGAAAACTACCACAAACTCAAAAAAAAAAAAAAAAACCCAACCGCACCTAACGGCAGGGTACCTAGCTAGAAAGCAAAACTTTCCACAAAATGCCCAGCTAAGACAGAGCAACAAAATGTGAATTTTTAAATTAATATAAAATTAAAATATTCATTTTAATGTGGTGTGAAAACACATATGTGAATTAAATACATCATGAATACATGGGAGAACTTTTGCCCACACACATGGGCTAGTGGCTTGGGGCTTTGTGCCCAAGCTTGTAGAGGAAGCTTCTATTTTTCCTCCCTCTTTCCCTCATGGTTGGCCACTTATCTCTCTCTTCTTCTCTCTCTTTTTCTTTCTCTCTCTTGGAAGTCATGGGAGACCTAGCTTAATGCTTTCTTTCTCCTCATTTTTGGTGGTCTTGGACTTAGATTTAATCAATGCTCTAAAAGGATAAAGTACCCTACTTGATGAAGGCTACACGCATAACTAAACAGATCATCATTTCAATAAGTTTGGGTTAGCCACGAGTGTTCTAACTTCGAGTTTTCAACTCACTGGGGTAGGATTCTTGACTAATCTTGAATAAATATGGTCAAATATGTGATTGAAAGTACCTTTTAGAGAAAATAACATGAGATTTGTTTTTGAATCTGTAATACCTCATATTTTTTAATAGTACGGTAGAATATTAATGGAATCAATAGTTTCTTTTAAGACTCGTAAAATCCTATAACACAATGCATGTAGAAGAAATAGTTTTGTAGAGAACATAACGGGCCAAGGCCCAAACAAGAAAGGGCCAAGCAAAATAAATATCCAAATAAAGAATAACTCAAATTCAAGAAAAAGGCCCAAACACGAAAAGACACAATTAAATAAAAACCAAGTGTTCATATGGCCCAAGTCCCCATAGACCCAAAAGTTAAATAAGACCCAAGTAAAAACCAAGGCCCAAATAGTAATCAAGACTCAAAGTATTTTATTATGCTCAAAATTAATTGAGACTCAATTCTTCAACAAAGCCCAAATATACACAAGGTTCAAAACACAAAGAAAAATCCAAGTAAGATTAAAGGCCCAACTAAAATAATGGCCCAATTCTTTTAACTAAGCCCATGAAATTTTAAGGAAATATGTGGATCAAGCCTAACAAACTTTTAATATTGAATCCAAAAATGTTAATTCTTTTGGCCAAAAAATATTAATTCTCATTTTAAATATATATTTGTATATATTTATATGTGTAGAGATTTTTGATCACATAGTAGGCCCTACATAATTAATTAATTAAAATATAAATTTTAAATCCATGTATGTGTAGAAATTCCTTTGATCACATGGTGGGCCCACATAATCTCTTCAATTAATTAAAATAGAATTTTAAATTCATAATCGTGTGTAGAGATTTCATAATTATACAAAAGAATTAAATAAATATTAATTATATAAATAAATATTAATCTTCCAACAACCACATTGAAAGGTGTGCCCAAAAAGTACAAAAGTTGCACTTTTGGGAGATTTTGAAGATTTGTCTTCGAACCATGCGCCATTGTACTTTTTTGAGACTTTTATATATAAATTTAGCAATTTTGTATAGATTTAATATTTTTAAATTTCACAAATTATTTTTTAAGTCAAAATCTTGATTCTAGAAAATTAGGTCAATCCTATACACTAGTCATCTTTTGTGCCAAAATATCTTTCCGAATATTTTAAACACTTTTCTACTTCTTTCTAGCTGAAAGAGTTTTATTCAGCTAAAATCTTTTCAACTCTTCATCATTCACCATTTAACAACACAACCGACTAATCTATAATTACACTTTAGGTCCCTAACCTATCCTAATTTAATTACACAA
This sequence comes from Heliamphora pulchella, assembly GCA_032270985.1. Taxonomy (NCBI): domain Eukaryota; kingdom Viridiplantae; phylum Streptophyta; class Magnoliopsida; order Ericales; family Sarraceniaceae; genus Heliamphora; species Heliamphora pulchella. The sequence goes on from JAULJZ010179714.1 coordinate 16,144, forward strand.
TTATTCCTTCCATGAGCCTATAAAAGCAAGGCCATCCCACCCTTCTCCCTCACATATTTTCGGTCAAGGGTGAGGAATCTTAGAGAGAGTGTGTCCCAAGTAGGAAAGAAAGAAAGAAGAAGAAGAAGAAGAAGAAAGAAACAAGAGGAAGGAAGGAAAAAATAAATAATGAATTTTGGAGTTAAAGTTTAAATCCTGACTTCCATTAATCAAGACCTCCAAGTAGGAACTTCTAAAACTCTCTTTAACTTTCTCTTCTAACCCCTATTTACAACAAATAATATGATTTAAGAAGCTAGAACCAAGTTTAGAAACAAGAAGGTTTAAAAAGAATTGAATAGGAGATAGCTTAATTGTTTTTTACTTGGAATGACGCCTTGTGTTTTGTATTCTTTTCTATGAGTTAAACAAGCTTGATATATGAATAAATACACCTCTGGAACATACTAGTTTTGAGCTTAAATAACATATATAGGCCCGTAATACATGTTAAACAAGAGTAGGACAAGTCTACCAAAGAAAAAAAATCAAGAAAAAAAGCAATTTTCTCATATTGACCGAATTTTTTAGTGAACTATACAGAGTCTTTTTCAAAACATGTTTTTACTAGAATTTTGTGAAGTTATTTTTAGCATATGTGATTTTTGGTAGAACTTAGATTAATGTGTAAGTGTCCCAAAAATATAATTTTTACGTTTTTACGCCAAAGTAGCAGAAAAATAGCTCACTTTGTCAAGTATTAGAACATTCCAGAAATATCCTCTCAGGCCGAACTTTATGTCCAGAGTTAGAATTTTTAGTTTTTTTTCATTTAAATTTATTTCGAGTGATTTGACTAGACAATTTTTTCTGAAACTCATTTTTACCAGATAGCGTCATTTTTTGACCTTTTCTGTTCAAAACAATTTTTTGTCCCTGTTTAGAAACAACCCACGGCTTAGCTTTCTTCATAAACAATGTCTCTAACATGTATATCTATCTATCATCCCATTAGATTTCGTAGCAAACAAATGACTTTTAGTATTTTTAAAGTATTTTACAAACAAAACCTTAAAAGATGAATTTTTAGCTTATTTGAATGACGATGCCTAAGTTTGTGACTAGTTATGTTATGCCTATAAATTTCCATGAATGAGATTTGTTGATATTTTTATAGTACTTAAAGCATGTTTAAAAGTAGTTAGATATCTTGTGTTGAGAACTTGGTTAGTTGACCAAGAATACATATAGGGAACCAAACCATAAACTTCGAACAAATATTATCCTTCGAAATAAACTTGGGGTTTGACATGGTATGGGTTGTGTATTGGGTGATTGCTTAACAATTTTTGAAACAATTTCATCTTGTAATTCCTTGAAACAATTTCATCCTGTAATTGCTCAACAATTTTTCAAACCATTTTATCATGTAATTTTTAAATTCATAAATTTATAACATTTAACATAATAAAATGCACATTCGCCATTTCTTGAAATTAAAATACTCGTACATACATGATGTTGTCGGGCTTTATCATTTATCCACACATCCTTCCCATCCAAATGTCGTATATGATTTCCTTGAACTTTTCTACAATAAATTGTTCTCTGCCATTGTTCTTAACCTATAATGTCATTCGGTTTCGTTGGTAAGAATCCAATAAAATAATAATAGTTTAGGAAAATACAAGAATTTTTAACAACTTACAAATATTGATACTCGTGATAAGAATGATTTGAAACCACTGGTATGATTATATTTCACACGGGAACATGTAAATTTTGTTTTGTTAGACTTATCCTACAACAAAAGAAAAGGAAACCAAATAATGAAAAAAACTATATATAAAATCAACTTGCATAGAGGTTTGTGAAACTTTGTAATCATGCATACCATCAATAATAATTAATACTAATTTGCAGTATAATAAAAATCAACAAAAGGTACCTTCCATTTCTTGGTTTTTCACACATTATCAATCATAAATACCTAATCTTCCAGTTTACATGGATATAGTAAATGGCTTTTGGAGTTAGGTACCCGCTTCTCCTTAATGGCCAGGTAGTGTTTTTGTAACTTGCACTTCCATTTTGAATATAATTCTTAGCACTTTTTACTAATAGTATGCCTAAGACCCTCGTCGTTCTTATAATCCCTAAGTTCAAAGGTTTGCTGCAATGTGAAAAAATAAATTAAGATTAAATTAGAAGTATGTGATTACTAATGTGTTGAACTGTTGGGGCAAACTGTCAAGATTCCAAGATTATATTTATGATTTTAGTTAAAAATTAAATGGACAGGCAAACGCCGAAATTGGCTCCAGATTAAGACTTTTGATATCGAATAATCAAAATAAAACTTGATATTACTTTCAAAGTTAATTTTAGGATTATATCTTTTGAAATCTGATTGGATGATTTTGGTTGCAGTAACAATTTTCAGTCAACAATCCGTCGTGGTTTTTGATTTCTAGTCAAATCTCCAACACAAGTCTTCTGTTGTATTCCTGAATGCTAAAACAAACAAAGTGTGAGTTTTAATCTATCGTATTCTTCAAAACTTTCTTCATTAGACTTAAGATTTTCAGAGAACGTGAAAACCATAGCCACTTAATCACTAATGCAATAATAATGAAATCTTGCATCAAGTTTTATAAGAGCATATAAATAAGTTTCAACAGGAACTTGCAAAGTAAATAAGACATGGGCTTCTGATGTAGTTATGAAATTCTGCCTCAATCCAAAAGCAATTTCATAAAAATATAAATATAATTCAATCCACTAAAGAATTATAATTGCACTCCCAGTCTTATTCACAAAATTATAGTATTTGAGCTCTTGTTATTAAATGATTATTTATTCACCCCACGTTAAGATTCCAGATGCTCGTCGATTAAATTAAATTACTGACAATTATATTTAATCGGCTTCTTAAGTAAATTCCTTAAGATCTTCTGCTTAACTTATTTGACTGCCAGATAATTAAATCCGCCTACAGGGTTTAGCTCGATCAAAACTTATAAACTTTTTTCAGGGGGTGTCGCCAATCTCGATCTTTCGAGATATGAATTCCGTCAATAATTATTATTCACCATATAATTAATACCGTTATCTAACTCACCGGGATTATAGACTCATAAAAGACCGCACTCTTTAATGAATCAAAATAACGAATATTAAATATACATAAATGATTTATTATTTCAGAATTAAGAGTATAAGCACTCATTATAACCATGGGGTGTAAATTAATTTATATAGTCAGTATAAAATTAATTACTCCAACGCGGTCCTATTCAATATACACAAAATGTACTAGCACAGCGAGTGGGAACAATAGACAACGCTATTATCTGTTCTTCGTAATCAAGACAGGTCTATTAAAACTCTATGCTACAGTCATACAGATAGTTTATCTAATTCCATCTAAACTCTGAACTAAAAACTTATATTCTACACGAATCATAAATCTGATCTTCTATGTGCAAGCCGAACTCTACACACCAGATTAAATACTATATAGAATAAAAGACATCCATGCACGACATGAAATAAATAATGAAATGCAAACATTGCTCATTAATATTCTCATAAAATGAAAAAATTAATTCTTTTAAAAATAAAATTAAATACTAAAATAAAAAACTATAGTTTTTAGCAAACAACCCTAATAATCTCCCACTTATACTCAAAATCATGTTGTCATACATCTAACTCCCATGCCCTCTACATGATTGTTAAAAGTCTTAGTCAGTAAGCTCTTTGTAAAAGAATCTCTAAGGTTGTCTCCTGATGTAATCTTGTTAATAACAACATCATCCCTCTGTACAATCTCTCGTATCAGGTGATATTTACGCTCGATGTGCTTCTTTTTTTGTGGACCCTTGGTTTTTTTGAGTTGGCAACTGCTTCACTATTGTCACAATAAAGTGTAATAGCCGATTGTACTGAAGGTACAACATCTAAATCCAGCAGGAAGTTCCTGAACCAAACGGCCTCCTTGGCTGCTTCGAAAGCTGCCACGTATTTGGCCTCCATGGTGGAATCAGCAATACAAGACTGCTTGATACTTCTCTAACTTATGGCTCCACTTCTCAAGGTAAACACATATCTCGAGGTAGACTTTTGAAAATTTTTATCTGACTAAAAATTCGAGTCTGTGTACCCTAGAAGTACTTGACTATCTGCCTAGTAAACCAATATATAATTACTAGTTCTTTTCAGGTACTTGATTATATGTTTTACCACTGTCCAATACTCATGTCCCAAATTAGATTGATATTTGCTAACTACGTCAACAGCAAAACAAATGTCGGATCTAGTGCAAAACATAGCATACATGAGGCTTCCTACAACTGAAGTATAAGGAATCACCTTCATCTTCTCCATGTCATCAGGTGTCTTAGGATATTGATAATTGGATAGAGTGATTTTATGCCTGAAAGGGAGAAACCATTTTTTAGAATCATGTAAGCTAAAACAAGCAAAGACTGTATCGATATAAATAGCTTGTGATAAATCTAACATCCTCTATTTTTGATCTCGCACAAGCTTGATCCTGAGGATGTGACTGGCTTCTCCCATGTCTTTCATATCGAACTGGCCAAAAAACCATACCTTTACTAAAGGTATCACCCTCACGTAAAGTACTAAAAACACCACCATGCTTCCATCATGCTTCTTGTACACACAAGACTCGTCAGGACTTTGATCAAAATTATAAGACTTAATGGCTTGATCAAACTAAGTGCACCAAGACCTTGGTACCTGCTTAAGTCCATAATGGGATCTCCTAAGATTGCACAACATGTGCTCTTGGTCCTTTACTATGAAATCGTCTGGTTGTATCATATAAATGTACTCATCAACACTTTCATTAAGGAAAGCTGTCTTAATATCTATTTACCAAATTTCGTAATCAAAATGGGCTGTAATGAATAAGAAAATTCAGATAGACTTAAATATGGCTACTGATGAAAAGGTCTCCTCATTATCAATCCCTTATTTATGAGTAAACCCTTTTACAACAAACCTAGCTTTGAAAGTTTCCACCTTCCCATCTACTCCTCTCTTCTTCTTATAGATCCACTTACATCCAATGAATTTTATCCCTTCGGTTAGTTCTACAAGTTTCCAGACCTGATTAGAGTACATAGACTCCATTTCTAAATTCATAGCCCTTTGCCATAACTCTGCATCTCTCTCTTAGAGTGTTTCATTGTAGTTGCAGTGTTCAATATCTAGTTCTTCTGGAATCCTGTGAAAATGTAACAACCCGGTCCGGACCCATATAACAACCCGGACTATAACTATCCGTGTAGCGATCTAGCCTAAACCCTAGTATCAGCGACGGTTAGTTGATAAGATCTTAGGTTGCTAGAAAGATAGAAATCCAAACTCAACCTGAAACCATAATTCGGCTAAAAAATCCTAAAAAGATCAAATACTCAGAGGCAAAGCTCAAAGTCGATTATACCCATTACGTTCTCGTACGTTAGGTTCCCGTACATCAGCGTTCCCGATCAGAGCGGCGTATAGCGGCTGTATAACTCAAGATGTGATACGGCTCATGTGACACCCCGTTCTCCGGGCATGTTGGGACATATGAAATTATAAATAAGGGACATATTCTAGCCGAACATTCATAATTATATATGATAATTAATACTTCATTAATGCTTCAGAATTTGTTTCGAATACTTAATAATTACAGTCATTCAGAAATTTTAACAAAAGTTACATCATGTCCGTGGAAAGCAGAACAAAAGATTCAAAAAGAGACGTCCTACGTCTTCAAACTGCGTCGTTGGGATTATCCTGTTCTTGCCACACTCCCCCTTCTTCAGAGTCTCATTCTTTAACAAATGCGCCTTCCTCGAAACGTTCCTCTTCTTCACCTGTGGCATAAATGCCATGAGCCGGAGCTCAAAAGCAAATTTTCTAAACCGTCTAACAAACTCACGACAAGATATTCTACAATACATATCATATAATACCCAATGCAAAGTTAAGGGAACAGAGATATAGGCTAGTTATTATTTTCAACAGGATGAGCACATATAAGAACCGAAATGTGAGTGCGTGATGCAGATAAATGCAATGCGAATGCCCAACCCAGGCTACTTCCAGAACAGTATCATGAATTTCACGACGGGAACTACAGAGTAGACCTGATGGTATATTGATCACTTTAACCTATCCTAGCCTCGTTGCAAATAGTAAATGCGTCACCGGGCGTCATGCCACAGCTGTTTTACTCAATGGCAACGGCATGAAGGCGAGCCAACCAGTTTTATCCATCCTTATCCAGGCCGACAATCCCCACGTTAAGCACTAGGATGCTCGTTAAGCGTCAACCCAAAGTCTAATTAGAGCTAGTGACGATCCCATGGTGCCTAAATCCTCCTTTTATAATAAAACCTCCAATTTAATATCACATCTGGCAACTAGGGATGCCCTAGATCCGCAACTATTGAATAATTGATTTCCATGTCACCCAACCCAATTATAAATCAACCAATCAAATTTTGAGTAACACCATTACGTTCCCGTACGTTAAGCTCCCGTACACC
>JAULJZ010179735.1:0-22691 GCA_032270985.1 Heliamphora pulchella
TTCAAACCATCAACAAGAAAAATATTTTCAATAGAAGGGGAAAGAATTTTACCAATACAGCCAATTCCTATGATTTTTCCTTTGCTATTGTCTCTAAAAATCACAAATCTACCATCTTTTGGCTTGAGAGATGCAAGCATCGATTTATCGCCTGTCATGTGTCCTGAGCAGGCACTATCGAGGTACCACATCCCTTCCTTGAATGAGAATTTGAGACACACCTGCAAAGAGAATCAAATTTTGATTTTTGGTACCTAAATTTTCTTGGGTCCTTTGATGTTAGTTTCTTGATGGTGTGTTCTTTTAGGAACTCAAGCCTTTTTGACAAAACCATCATGAGATTTTCTGTATGGACAGTGTGTAACAACGTGTCCATGCTTATAACAGTAAAAACATGTAACATTTGAATAATTTGATGATACCTTGACAAATATGTTGCTTAAGAATTTTTGTTTCTTCTTGGGTTTGTAACCAATTCCAGTTTTATCAAAAATACATTTTTGCATCCTAAGAAATTTATCTAATTTTTTCTTTCCTTGAGTGAACTTATAAACGGTTTTTGTGAGATCCTCAACTTTTTCACTCAAAACTCTATTTTCATCTTTTAGAACAGAAACTTACTTTAGCAAGACAGATTTTTCATTTTTTAAAATTTCAATTTCAGTTGAGGAGGAAAGACCTAACTTTTTCAAAACAGAATTCTTTGCACCTAATTTTCTCAACTTATCACGCAAATCTTCAAAAGCATTTTGTAGTTTCTCTAATGAAAAAGATTTAGGAGTTACCTTATCATCTTCCTTGGCCATAAGGCATAGATTGACAACTTTATTTTCTTTATTTTCATCCTCAGAGCTGCTGCCATCGCTTTCGCCCGAAGCTGCAATTATGGCTTTCTTGAAGCCTTTCTTGAATTGCTTCTTGAGCTGAGAACATTCAGCTTTGATGTGTCCAGGCTTTTTGCACTCATAGCAGATGATTTCTTCTTTCTTGAAGTCGTTCTTGAACTTGCTAGAGTCACCTTTGAATTTGATGAACTCACCTCGGTGTGTTTCCTTTTGGAAGAACTTCCTTCCTCCTTATTTCTTATTTCTAAGAAACTTCTTAAACTTTCTTGTGATAAAAGCTATATCTTCTTCATTTTCATCACATGAGGAGTCTTTCTCAGATTCTTCTTCAGGAGCTGAAGACTTGAAGGCAATGCCTTTCTTCCTTTTGCTGTCTTCCTCATCATCCATCTTGATGCTCATCTCATGGGTCATGAGAGAACCAAGAAGTTCTTATAGGTTGAGTCTGTTCAGGTCCTTGGCTTCTTGAATAGTCGTGACCTTTGCTTCCCAACTCTTTGGCATACACCTCGAAATTTTCCTGACCATTTCTGCATTAGTGTAAATCTTGCCAAGAGATTTCAGTCTGTTAATAATATCAGTGAAGTGAGTAAACATATCAGAAATTGTTTCATCCTGCTTCATCTTGAATAATTCATAATTATGTACAAGCAAATTGATTTTTGATTATTTTACTTGATTTGTACCCTCATCGGTAAATTCGAGTCTATCCTATATTTCTTTTGTGGTGTCACATGTAGAGATCCTATTGAATTCATTTGGGTCAAGTGAACAATATAGGAGATTCATGGCTTTAGCATTTTTTTTGTTTCTCCTTAATATCATTTTCAGTCTATTCAACATCTGGTTTAGGGACAGCAGCCCTTTCAACAGTTTTGGTAGGTCTTTTGGGTCTATTTATGATAATCCGCCAAAGGTCATAATTTACGGCTTGAATGTAAATTCTCATTCTAGCCTTCCAATAGTTATAGTTTGTTCCATTGAACAAAGGGGTCTGTTGGTCGATTGACTTTCAGATTGGACAGGTCCAATGCTAGTGGTTGTCATATAAAACTCTTAAACTGTTAAGTCAAAAGCAAGAGCCTAAGCTCTGATACCAATTGTTAGATCTAGACAACCCAAGAGGGGAGTGAATTGGGTCTTTAAAAAATAAATAGCAATTTAAATTTTTTTTCAAAAATCTTTTACTATTGCAATAAAGTAAGATATGCAAATATATAAGTAATCCAAATATTAAAAGATGAGGGATAGAAAAAAAGAACCAGACACCAGCGATTTATAGTGGTTTGGTTTTATCCTAACCTACGTCCACTCCTCAAGATCTCTCTTGAGTATCTTCACTATTCAGAATACTTCCGGGCGTATTCCAAGCCTTTACAAGCATCAAGACTCCTCTTGAACTATTTGAATGTTTACGGGCACATTCACAAGCCTATACAGCTTCAAGAAGATCCTATGAAAACAAGTCTCTATTTTTTTCTAATATCTCTTGAACTATTCTTTGATGAGTTTTACTCACTCACTCAAAGGCTAAAAGGTGACTCACCCTTGATTACAATAAATGAGATGTAATAAATAAAGAACACTCACTCTCTTTACAAGATTGATTTACAATAAATAAAAGGGTAAAGAGAAATGAGGAACAAGAACATGAGTTGCAACAATAAATGTGAGCTTGATGATCTCTAAGATTGATTTGAGCAATGGAACTGTAAATGCAAGTCTCTAACCTTCTTAAATGCTGATAAGTAACTCCTTATATAAGTTCTTGTGAGTTCTTGACCGTTGGAGGTAGTGAGGGCAATAAATGCCAAAAATCCAACCGTTGAGATCTGTCGTATTTTGAATTTTCGTCATAAAGGTCGACACAAATAGCTTTGGTGTCGACAAAAAGTATTTAGGACAGGGTTCTTCAAATGGTTGGGTCGACACAAATCTTCCGAGGGGTCGACACAATTTCTGCACTTTACCTTCCCACGTTCTGGAGTCGACACAAATGAATCTGATGTCGACTCGTTTGAAACTTCAGCATCCGGAGGAACAACTTTGTGTCGACTCAACTTACCTTTGGTGTCGACATGAATTTTCTACAGAAAGCCTCGGTTCTTTTGTGTCGACACATTTGATCTTTGGGGTCGACACTAAAATTATGCAGTCAGCCTCGATTGTTTTGTGTCGACACAAATCATCTTGGGGTCGACACCAAAATTCTGCGGCAGGCTCAGGACTTTTGGGTCGACACGATTTGTCATGGGGTCGACACCAAAAATCTGCAGGAGGTCTCGGTTGTTTTGTGTCGACCCAAACTTCCTAAAATCAAAAGTGAAGATCACTTTTATGTCGACACAAATCTGGTTTATGTCGACTCAAAAAGAGTCCTGGGCACTTCGGCACTTTTGTGTTGATACAAAACTAGTTTGTGTCGACACTAACTTTTGGTACCTGAAGATCAACTTGAAAAATAGTTAGGGTATCAAACCATTTGATCAATGGGTGTTGACACACTTGATATGCTTCAAGTATACTTTACCTTAAAAGTGTTTGACTTAATTTTCAATTAAAATCAACACAAAGTATTCTAATTAAAGAATGCTCAAGTGTTTGAATCTTTTTGAGATAAAAGTCATAACTTTTTGGCTATGGTATCAACTTTGATTGTTCAAAATGTATTAATACTTTCATTTTGGAACTATAAAATATTATCCATTTAAAATCATCTATTCTTAAAAAATAAATTATGAAAATCATCAAAATCAAATTAAAAAGCCCTTGAGCTAACAATTCTAACTCATCTATAATTTGCAGTTGACACCATTTTCTTCAATTAGGATGATTCTAATGAACTAAGAAACATCAAAAGAGTACTAAAGTGTTTTGAGCTTGTGTTAGGGTTAAAGGTCGATTTTCACCAAAGTCTGGTGTGTGGAGTGGAAGTCAATGCTGATAGAAGTGCTAGGATTGCAAAAGTGTTGGGCTACAAATGTAGATCCATTCCTATTAGGTACTTGGAAATTCCTCTGGGGGCTCCACCAGAAATAGTAAAGACTTGGGACCCTATTATTACAATTTTTAAGAAGTTGAGTAATTGGAAGATGAGATTTCTGTCTTTCGTAGGGAGAATCACCTTGATTAAGGCTACACTCTCAAACCTCTTAACTTACTACCTATCTATCTTTAACATGCCTAGAAAGGTCTGCACCCTTTTGAAAAGGATCTAAAGGAAGTTTTATGGGATGAGGAGGAGGAGGGGGCAAGAAAACTTCATCTTGTAGCTAGGATGGGACAAAATCACAACTAGCAAAGAATTGGGTGGTCTGGGTGTGGCCCTTTTACAAGCCAAAAACTAGGCCCTCCTATTAAAATGGTGGTTGAGATTTGGTTCTAAAAAGAATGCTTTATGTAGAAAAATCATCCGTCTTAAATACAGTCTGAACCCAAAGGGATGGTTCCCTAGCTTGAAAAAAAGATCAAATACATCGGCAATTTGAAAAGCCATAGTAGATCTGGGAGAACTCAAATACTAAAAAGTAAGAGACAGTATTCAGAGGAATCTACATTTGAGAATGGGTGACGGTCAACTTATTAGATTTTGGTTGGACCCCTGGGATCAATAGGAAGCTTTAAGAGAGTCTTTTGAAAGGTTATTTCACATAGGAATACAAAAAGGCATCTCATTGCAATCTGTCCTTTCTTTAGTTCATCATGATCAAGCTGGAGTCCCAGGGTGGGGATGCTTGTTTAGACGAACTTTATTCACCTGGGAGCAGACTCAATGGGCCTCAATTTTATATAGGTTGGATAGCCTTCCAGTCATTAGCCTTAACTTTGATAATTTGATCTGGAAGGGGAAAATGGAAGGCATGTTCTCGATTGGGTCTTTTCTCAAGCTTTATGGGCTCGATCAAGAGAAGATTTTTGAGCAAACTGGAGATATTTGGAGACATCAAGTCCCACCAAAATGCAAATTCTTCTGCTGGAAAGCCATTATAGGCAAAATTGCTACCAAGAAATCTCGGGCTTTGCGCAGAGTGCTTTCTACTTCAGTTATTTTAAATTGTGTGTTGTGTGGTGGGGAGGTGGAAATTGTGGATCACCTCTTAATTTTGTGCCCCTATGCCTGGAACACTTGGTGTGCTATTTTGAGGTGGTGGGACATGTAGTGGATGATGCCAAACTCTTTTGTGGGTTTGTTTAGATAGTGGTTCGGAAGCTCCTTTAAAAATCTAGAATCACATCTGTGGAACACATGCTTCTTTGCAACAATTTGGTCACTCTAGCCTCTCAGAAACCAAATATAGTTCAATAAATCCCAACTGGACTAGGATGGATTACTGAATCTTATTAAGCTTAGGATTTTTGGATTAAGACAAAGTTGGAGCTGAGGGATATCTCAACTGAACAAATTATTTTTAAGCTCCAGGAGGTTAGGTCTTTGGACTATGGCAAGAAGAAAAAGAGGCAGCATGTGTGAAGTGTCGTTATTTGGGATCTTTTGTTTCCGTTTTGGGCAGTTTGGTGCCTTACCATATTGCTTCGTTTTTTAACATTTGGTCTGAATTGATCGTTTTGATATAGTTCACTCTAAATACTTAATTGTTCTTTGTTTGCATTTCACGTAATCATTTGAGCGTGAAATACAATTTCGTTTGCTGTTCAAAAAAAATATTAAAGCAATTATGCATATATTTTTTTACCAATTTAAATGTTTTCCATGAGAGCATATTTAAAGAAAAAAATGTTAAAATGTCAAACTGCAACTCGAGATGAAAATTATGTGTCAAACATATATTATACAATTCAAAATATTTGAGAAAATATGTTTTCTATCAATTTTCTAAAAACATATTTCCAACGAATTTATTTCTTTTTTATATTTCTTTTTCTTCAACTTTTTATTTACAAAGACTTGAATTGCATCGTAAGTAATGCCTTTGTTGAGTGCAGTTTCACATATATTGATTAAAATTCTTCTTTTATTTATTTTTTTCTAAAAAATTTTAAAACCCTTTTCTTCTCAATTGTCCTTTTGAACCTTCTAATATATAAAAAAAAAATGTCTCCACAAGTGTTCTACCCAAGTTTAAGATATACTTGATCAGTATACTTCTATTAATTTATTTAGTCTATTAATCAGTATACCTCTATTAATTTATTTAAGTATCACAAAAATATCAAAATAACATATTTATGTGTGCGGCACAATCAAAAAGTCAACTTCTTAACCTCTTCTTCAACCCTTGATAGCGCTTGGGGAGAGCTAAACTCCTCACTAGGATCGCCGAACTGTTACCCACATTTTCGACTTTCAAGACAAGAAGTTCGTTAGCACTCCACGACCAAGGTTTAACCGAAAAATACTTCGACACCCAAGTCAGTTTCACTCTCAGAAATTCAAGGGAGAAATTAGACACTATTTTTCATACCTTTGCCCCATTGGGGATGTGGTTCCTTTTATATGCGTTTTTTTTTTCAAACCTTTGTAGATTTGTATCTCTCTTATCATTCCTTAGAATTAAAGATTTCTTTGATCTCGTTTATCATTCTTGCTTCATGGGAAAATCTTTTCCTCATTTTGGGCCTTTTTCTCCCTTATCCTATAATGTAAGCTGGGGGATAAGGACGGGATTTTGAAACTTTGGGATGGTCGTTGTCAAGCAATGACTAAGTCAGGACAGCTTAATAATGGGCTGAAGAATCCCTTTGAGGGTTTCACCCTATGCATTCGGCCTTATTCTTTGGGTCACTAGGCTTGGCTATCGTTTATCATATCCTTTCTTTTTTGTGGCCCAAGCCCAATGGGCTATGTTGGAGTGGATTAGGCGTTAGCCTGATATCTTATCATCCTCTAATTGTCCCAAGCTCTTGTTCTTTGAGAATCTTGGTGCTTAGAAAAAGTTGGAGCTTTCATTTTTTCGACAACTTTCTAGACATAGTTAAGCTATCTGAGCAATTTTAGTCCCACTCTTCTCGGCTTAACCTTTTTCGTTGTTTCGTGATGAGCTTGAATACATTATTCCAGCAACGTGACCTCTCAACTTTATGTTAAGTAATGGTGGAGTTTGGGAGTTTTTCTTGAGTTCAAATTGCTCCGCTATGTGTTCAATAGCTCTTCAACTTACTTTTTGAATTTATACATTCCTAGGGCCCCAAAAACGTTGACATGTCAGGAAGAATTGATTCAAGCGCAGGCCAGGCGTTGCCTCGTTCATGTGAAATGTCGCGCTGTCGTACGATGTTATTTAATGCATTCAGCATGCCTTCTTTATATATATATATAAAGCTTCTATTCACCTTCTTCCACACCTTTTTGCCATTAGTGAATCGAAAAGGCTCTTTGCATTTCTTTTCTTTCACTCCTCTGGCGATCAATTCGAAATTTTGGCATCCTTTTTTTATCTATTTTTTTGTCATTCCTACCTTGTAAGTGCCCTCCAACTTTTCTTAATTCTCGTCTTTCAAACACCCTTCCCTTGTTTCCAAGCCGCTGCTCCCTCTTTAGCTTTTATTTACCCCCTGACTTTTCTTAATTCTCGTCTTTCAAACACCTCTTCTTTGTTACCCTGCCACTGCTCCCTCTTTTTCTTTTATTTAAAAAAATAAAAAAACTTTGGTGACCCGGTATCCACTCTAGGAAAAATGCATAAATTCTAACATTGGTACCAAATTCCCAAGGATGTCAATATCACCCTAGCAAAGGAAGATGATTATCGAGATGGAACTTGCGAATGTCTCCCTTCCCTCTTATAGACATTGTAGAGCGAGGAGTCTGATTACCTTTGCATCCCTTTCTTTGTCGAGATTTTCACTATTATAGGGTGAACTCCATGAACGTATCCACTAATTTTTTTTTAGGATAATCATGAGTGTCGTCGAATTAAATCGTATCCTTAGTACTAACCTTGATATTTGGGATATAATTTACTATTACAATATGGTCTTAGACCCCAACAACACCTATTATCTTAAGGTGAAGAGGGTTGTGGAGAAGCTGGTGATTGAGTTACCAAACTCCACGAAGGACATAGATGATGATTTTGTTTTCGACAACTTTGAGTTTAGTGTCGATGAGGTCTAAGACTCCTTCACTATTTTGTGAGTTTTCGAACTCGGCCTTGGTAGGCCCTTCCCCAATTTGCTCCTTTGCTTGACTTAGTTTTCCCTTTTTTATTATATGACTTACAAAAGATTTTATATAAGCGATCTTACAAACAACAAGTCCCACGTTATCATTTTAGGAGTTCATAACGACGGCTTAAGGAAGGTGTGAAAGTACAAGGGGCTCCCTGAATAAAAGGGACTTGCTAAGGTAGCTCACATCCTCCTCAAAACACATCATCACATATTGGTCTTTTATTCGAAGTAGCTCAGATGGGGTGAGGATCGTTCCAAGCTCGAAGGCACCCACGAACGTTCCAGAAATAGTAGTCATTTTGTGGACCAAGGCTGATAGGCAGGTCACCATTGCCCAGGTCTTTATCACTTCGAATCCACTAAAAGACTCTCCCTCCCGAGAAGCCATTTTTGTTTCATCGAATAATTCTGAACTTAAAGTCGAAATGGCTAAGAGAAAGGCATGGGGCATCGATTTGCCGGAGTTCCTTACCATAAGGGGTTCCAAGAAGAAAGTCACCATCACCACTGTGGCTTGTATGGAGATGCTGAGAAAAGAAAGAGCTACCCAAGCACCCGTTGACTCTATGAGACCAACAACCAAAGAGAGAAAGATTGCTCCTCCTCCACTACTAAAAAGTTTGTAAAAGGCTAGTGATAGTGGCTCAGAAGGGGCCTAGGAGAAGACAAAAGAGAAAGAGAAAGATAAAGGAAAAAGCTAGTAGAGATCGTCAAATGCACCGAACAGTGAAACCCATAACTGATGAAGGGGTCTTACTGCATAATGACCAAGGACTTCTGTCGTCTCCCACAGGGAACTTCAAAGGCTCTCCTCATTCCCACAAATATGGAGGAAGTTCAAAATCTATCGAAAGATAAGATCTTAAAGTTCTCTCTTCGGCACTTAATTCTTGTAGGTTTTCTACTCCTTCTTTCTTCAGCTTTATATTTTCTCCTTCTCCTGCTTATTTTCTCTTCTTTTTTACAAAGCCACAAATGGATGGCAGTGGCTATGAAGCGAGTGGAGGCGAAGGAGGCCGAACTAAAGAAGGCCATTAAGAAAAAAATTTCCAATCTCAAACAGATCTGCAAGCTAGAGGAAGCTCTTCGGGAGAAAACCCGATTAGCTGAAGAAACTCGGGATAGGGCTAATGAGCTTGGGGCAGAGTCATTGGTCCTCAAGAGGTGTATCAAGAAAGGAGATGAGGCCCTTTTTGCTACCCAGGTCAAACTCAAGAAAGCGCGGGAGAATCAAGCTAGCATTGTTGATGAGGCCACCGAGAAGACATATGCTGACGGTGGGGGGGTGGGCAGAGGCTACGAAAAATTACAAGAGCCAACTCCTAAAGTTGAAGGACATCATTTTTGGTGTGGCATGGGAGGCTGCTCTTAAGGGTACTGGGGTGGAAGAGTGTTCATCTCTCTATTCCAATGTCCCCCTTCCAAGTGATGACAAACAGGAGATAGACTTAGAAGCAGCAGAAGAAGAAAATGCCAAAACGCCTTCGTAGTGAAGTTGAAGCTATCGTGGAGGAACTTATGGCTAAGGCTTCTAAAACTGCCCTTATCGAACAGCTACCAGTGCAAGAGGGTCTCCCTCTAGCCACCGAAGAAGTGGGAACCCCTGTGAAGACCACATATGACTTCCTTGTTGCCTTTTTCTTTTGTTGTTTTTTGTTTTTTGTAATGTCTTAGGGCTTCTTATGTACTTACCAAGGGCTTTTATCCCTTTTCAATGAAATCTTTATTTCTTCACTTGCTTGCCAATTATTTTTATAAAAATTTTGATCCGAACTTAATTCTTTTTTGGATATTTGTACTTTAAACATATGGGTTATTGGCCCTGAGTACTCTCCTATCTTAGAAGATAGGAGGAGGGTTTACTGTTTTGGATTCAGTTACACATTCTCTCTTCCATTGATCTCTCTGAAAAATCCATTCTATAGTTTATTGCCTCCTCCCCTCTAAGTGCTTCTTCTATCTTGGTTAGAAAGGAAGAGGACTCGTCAATTTTAGTTTTTAGTTTTGTTTTCACTTTGTCTTCTAGAAATACTTGTTATCATGAATTTGGTTTACTCAAGATTTGTTCAAGCTTCAACATTCTTCTACTTTGAGAGGTTAGGGAGTAATCTTGAACTTTATTCTTGAACTCTTTTTTGGGATAGTTTGTCTCAGTCTTTTTTTGCTTCAGCTTTTAAGTTAGTTATGACTCCTTTCACATTCATCAATAAGCTATGTTGGGATTTTTTACTAGCTTTTTTTCCCAAGTTTACTCCCTTTTATCCAAGATCGGTTAAATGGGAACAACACGCAACGAATTATCACGCCGTTTTTTTTGTTCAGTCACTTTCCAAACTAATTTGTTAGAAAATATTGCTTGAATAATAAGAAGAGTGAATGTTATATTGTCAGCTAAAATCAGACTACGTCGAAAACTCAAAAATAAATTTTTTGTAAGTTATTTGCATTCCAAGGTATAGCCAGAGGTTTTCTATCCATATCTTCCAGGGATAGGCCCCTGTCCTAGCCTTTTCGATGATCTTGTATGGCCCTTCCCAGTTCGACCCGAGTTTCTCATGGATCGAATCCTTCATGTTGCCAAGATCCTTTCTTAAAATTAGATCCCCAACATGAAACTCTCGGTGTTTAACTCTCCTATTATAGTTCTTAGCCAAAGTTTGCTGGTAGGAAGCTAGCCTTAGCATGGCTAGAGATATATTCGAATTAAGTTCAAAACTGAAGCTTCCTATTCGGTTGGTGGCCAATATGATCTCCAGAGGAATAATTTCTTTTACTCCATAGGCGAGAGAAAAAGGTGTTTCTTTGGTTGATTGTCTGGGGGTTGTTCAGTAGGTCCAAAAGATGGATGGTAGCTTGTCAACTCATTTCTCTTTGGCAGCTTCAAGTTTCTTCTTGGTGTCATTTAGGATAGTTTTATTCGATATTTCTGCTTGTCCAATGCTCTGAGGGTAGGCTGGGGTTGAAAATTAATTATTGATCCCCATTCCCGAACAAAAACTTTCAAAAATAGCATTGTTAAACCGAGTGCCATTATTAGATATCGTGGCTCGAGGAATCCCAAAACGAGTTACGAGGTTCTTTCATGTGAACCTCTTTACATCCATGTCCCTGATATTAGCTAGGGCTTCGGTTTGTAGCCACTTGGTAAAGTAATTAGTGGCGACCAACAAGAACCTTCTGTTTCCCGTAGATCAAGGTAAAGAACCCACTATATCGATCCCCCATTTAGCAAAGGGCCACGGGGTTGTTAAGGGTGACAAGTCCTTGGATGGGGTTCAGGTCAGAGGCTGAGCATCTGACATTTCTTGCACTTTAGACATACTGATGGGTGTCTTTCTATATGTTCGACCGCTAATACCCTTGAAAAATTGTGCAGTGGGCCAATCACCTACCTCCTATATAACTCCCACATACTCCATTATGAATCTCATAGAGAAGGTCTTGGACCTTGTCCGGGTGTAACTTCATGAATAAGTCACTCCAGCTGAAAATCTAAAATTTTATTGCCTTTCTAAGCAGCGTATGTGCTTCCTTTTTGTCTAGTGGCAATTCGTCCTTCGTCAAGTAGGCCTTGATTGGATCCCTTGAGTTGGGGCCTAGATCCGAACAGAGGATGCTATTGTCGTCTTTTGAATCTATACTTAGCCGATCAATGACTTCAATTCAGATCATTTTATTTCCTTCGAGATGTACAACTAAGGTTTAGTAGGCCAAGGAATTTTCATAGCTATTTTGCTTCAACGTAAGTTGGTAAATTTCTATATGCGAAACTTTCTTTGCCAACTCATTAGCCTTATTGACATAATGAACCAGTTTTCTTGAAGCTGAAACGAGCACAAGGGCTAATTTTTCTAGTGGCAAATATCTGGTTTTGGCATCAAAGAGAACTTTGCTCGCATGGTATACATACTTTTGAGCATTCTCCTCCATTAGTAATAAAATTGCACTAATAGCCCATTTTGTATGACTAAGTATATATGTATAGAGGGGCTCACATTGGCTTAGTATTGTCAATAGGATTGGTGATGCTAAATAAGCTTTTAGCTCTGCTAGGACTTGCTCACACTTCTCAATCCATAGGAACTTATCGGTTTTCTTCGATTACTTGAAGAACAAGTGACACCAACTTACGCTCAGCTTACAAAGCGATTGAGAGCTATTGCCATACTAGTGAGCTTTTGGCCTTCCTTTACATTTCAGAGGCTCTGGATGTTTTTGATGGCGATGATTTGTTCAAGATTGATCTCTACTCCTCTATGGGTTACGAAGAAGCCAAGAAACTTACCTAAACTCACACTGAATGCACACTTAGAAGCATTATGTTTTAATCTATAGGTCTTGAGTATGCTAAAGGTATTCTGTAAATAGTTGAGATGAGTATCTACTTGCTTGCTTTTTAGTACCATATCATCTATGTATATTTCTATTGAATCTCGATAAGCTTCCCAAACATTTTAGTGGCCAACCTTTGGTAGGTAGCCTATGCATTCTTTAAGCCGATCAAATGGCATAACCCAGTAATAGTATATTCCCTAAGAAGTGATGAAAGTCATTTTCTCCATATTCAGAGGGATACATTGCTATTTAATGATACCCCCGGTAGGCATCGAAGAGACTCATCCTTTTATAATCAGTTGTGGAATCTATGAGCTAATCTATTTGTGAAAATGGAATGCAATACTTTAGACACGTTTTGTTCTACTTCATGAAATCTACGTAGACTCTCTATTTTTCACATTTTTTTCACTATTAGAGTGTTGGCTAGCTAACTCGGGTAATATACTTCATTGATCGCCCCATCATGCATCAATCGCTTGACTTTCTCGATAACTGCCGCTACATGACAAAATGTTACTTTTCTCGACTTTTGTACCACTGGCTTCCTGCTTAGATCCATATTTAATCGATGATTGATTACTTTGGGATTGACCCGTAGCATCTTGTAGGGTGTCCAAACGAATACCTATTTACTCCTCATCAAGAACTGCAAAAGCTCGGCCCCCTCTTATTTGGTTAACCTAGTTCCGAGCAACAAAATGCTACCAAGCTACTTGCTGATCCCCTTTAATTTGATCATCTCTTTCCCCATCTGAAACTTGAGGGTTTGATGAAATGTTGAGGGGAAAGCACCGAGGCCATGAATCCACGTCTTCCTACTATTGCATTGTATAACGAAGGTTGATCCACTACTAGGAACTCGGTCCCTACCATAGCCGGCCCTACCTTGATAGGGATTGAGACCCTTTCAAGGTGCCACATTGGGTCTGCGCCAATGTCGATTAAGGTGATAGAGCATTTTCTTGTGAGGAGTCCGAAAATCCTAATTTTAAAAAAAGATTATAATACATGATATTAACAAAACTTCCTTGGTCGATCAAAATTCTCATTACGTCATATCTTGGTATTTGAAGAGTTTAGACAAGGCCGCTATTGTGTAGGTGTTGTATACCCATGAGGTCTTTTTTTGAAAAAGTGACTCTGTCCCAAGCGGCCTTGCTGGTATTCTGTTCGGTTCTTCGGCGCTTCCCATCTTCTACCTCATGAGCATGTGCAAGAGTCCTTACTTGATGTTGAACCATTGCTTCAGATATTAGCTCAATTATCTCCTGAATAACTCTCATTATGCCCAAGGGGGCTTTGTTTTGCTCATCTTACTTCTCCCGAAGATACTACTGTTCTTGGGAAACCACCTTTTCGGCATCAATGTACTATAAGAGATGCCTTGATTGCACTAGTTCCTTTAGCTGCATCGTAAATGTTTGACGGTCCTCAATCAGATGCTCATGATCTCAGTGATACAAGTACTTTTGTTTGAATTTCTCCCTTTTAGGTCTTTTAGTAGCTTGGGTGGCCACTGTAACTAGGGCTTCTCTTTACTGTGATCCAAGAGCATGTGGAGAGGCTTTTTGAACACTATCTGTAGTGCCCGTTGAACTTTCAATTCCTTTTGTCCTGAGGAATCTTTCTTTGGCTTGAACTCTTTTCGGTTGCGCTCTTTCCTCTCTAGATGCTTTGTTGAGGCCGTGCCCTGTTTGCTTGGCTTATGTCCTCTTCAATTTGGCGTGTTGTTCAATCTTCACCATTAGTTCAAACATACTTAACACATCTTTTTGGTTAATGATTACTGTAACATGCTCTGCGGTGACACATCAAGTTTGAATGACGCCATAGCTAGCTATTCGCTACAGTCATCAATCTCATTGTATACTTTCCAGTACTACTTGGAGATTCCCGAATAGTCTTCGCCTCATTGTTTCGTAAGGACGAAAGCATGTCTATACCTTTAGGGTGCCTGTTATTTGTTATAAACCTGGCTGTGAAGGCTTTATCTAATTGTTTCTAACTGACCACATAGGGTGGAGCAAGCTTGTGAAACTAGCTCAAGGCTATGTACCATAAGATGGAGGGAAACATTCTATAGAGATGCGCATCATTACCACTCCAAAGCACTATGGCTTGCCTATATTGTTGTATATAGCTTACTGGGTCCGACTTCCCATCGTAGATCTAAAATTTCAAAAGAGAGAACTTGCGTGGCGGGTCAGTGTTTTTGGTTTCTTCAGCGAGAAAAGAGATTGAGATCTATGCTAGGGGCCTTCTTACCACGTTTTGCACTGTTCAGCTCCCAACTTTGAGGATTCTAGCATCCCTTTGTTTTTCTAACCAAACTCGAAGGTCTTGGTCGGCCACCACCCTTTTCTGGTGAGCCATCTGAATACTTGGTTCTTCGGGGTCCTCCTCATATTTAGTGCTTTTCTAGCTTTCCCTTGTTTCCGGGTCAATAAGCCCCATCCTTCATCTCTAGGGGTGATTCTGGCTATAAAATTCTCGTACTCTAATATTCTTTGGGCCATTTTCTTATTCTGAATTATCATGTTGCCTAGTTCAGGTTCCTCTCTATGCATTAAAATCTTCGATCTGTTGTGAGAGTTCATCAATCTCCCTATCCCAACATTGCATCATCTCTTCCAAGTCGTCTATGATTATGTCTCGGCGTGCGAGTCTCTCCTCCATTCTCTCCCTTTCACGATGGAAGGAATGTCCCTTGCTAGTCTTGGAGGTGGAGTATCACAATTGTCTTCCTTGTTGTGAAGCCTAAGACTGAATCTTCGTATCTTGCGAGGGGGTTTGGTTGCCCTTGGTTGGGCTTCCACCAGGTAAATGGATCCTTGTGGCGTATCTAGCCCCCCAATGTGACTTCCTGGGATCTTCGAGGGCATCTAGCTCATTATTGCTATCAAGGCAAAAACTTTGTTAGCACTCCTCGGTTAAGCATTAACTGAAAACTACTCCGACACCCAAGTCAGATTCACTCAAAAAAATTCATGAGAGAAATTAGACACTATTTTGCATACTTTTGCCCTATGGGGATGTGGTTCTTCTTATATGCCTTTTTTAATCCTTGGTAGATTTGTTTGCCGTCTTCTTATCCCTTGGAATTAGGAATTTGTTTAATCTCATTTATTATTTGTACTTCATGGGAAAACATCCCCCCGATTCTGGGGATTTTTCTCTGTTATCTCATAATATCATCTTAGTGATAAGGACGAGATTTCTGAAACTTCAAAACAGTCCTTGGCCCAACAACGATTGAGATAGGAAAGTTTAATCATGGACCAAAGAATCCTTTTGAGAGTTTCACCCTATGCATTCGGGCTTAATTCTTTGGGCCACGAGGCTTGGCCAGAGTTTATCATAGTCTTCCCTTTTTGTTGTGGCCCAAGCCGAATGGGTTGCGTCGAAATGAATTGAGTCTAAGTCTGATATCTTATCATCTTTTAATTTAATATTTACTATTTACTTCCAATTTGATTACTAATATATTATTATTTAATAATAAAATAACGTATGAGATTGTGAGTTCCTCTAATTACTCGGGAGAAAAGCTTGTTTACAGTTCCTCCGTAAATGGGATGGTTTATGGACTCCCAATAAATATTTGACACGTCTCCCAGAGATAAAAGATTGTAAGTTAGTTTTAAAATTTGCATTAAATGCCTCTATAACTAACATCTTAAAACATCTTTCTAGATTTCTCTTCGTAAAAAAAACTCAACCTATTTAATCATGGTTAAACTAGGTTTCATTTTAAAGCATCTTTTTAGGTTCCTTCGTAAGTGGGTTTTTTATTTGCTCGTATTTAAATTTAAACTTTGTTAGTTTTGAAGTTAAAAAAAATATAATACAAATTATTTTTTATGTAAAATTATTTTGTAAAAATATTTTTTTATTTTTTAATATTTAGTTTGTATTTAAAAATAGCTTTAAAATAAAACATAATAAAAAATTTAAATCAAAATAAGTCATTATTTTAATGCATTATATCATCCGGCCATCTTTACTACTATCACCACAACCACCATCATCTTCTCCACCACTCCAACAGCAGCCATTAACTTCTCTACCATTACCACAACCACCATTATTGTTACTATTTTAAGTTAAAATGAACAAAATATTAATTAATATATTACACACAATTTTAAAAAAGAAAATCTACACAATGAATAAAAATTATTCTTCATAACTTTCAGTTCTATTTTCCATTATAAGAAAATCCTTTAATTCAAAAATCCTCTAATAATATTTGGATTCAACAACAAAAATTATCAATTATGCCAAAATGAACAAAATGGATCCAACAAGAATTATCAATTATGCCAAAATGAACAAAAATATTTATGTTCTACATTAATCCCAACCATGAATATCATAGCTACAATTATGGGTGGCCTCCATCATTAGATCCTGTTAAATAACAAACAATAGAAAAAAAAATATTATCAATTTAGCTCAGATTTTATAAAGTAATTAAAAGAAATCATTTTAACTTATGATAATAAATTACATACCATGAACTTAGATGGCCTTGAATTTTGAGAGGGATCATACAGATGGTATGGGAGATTTAATGGTCCCGGTAATGAGTCCTAGCATTGATAACAAATATAAAAATATAAAAGTTACATATAGTATGAACTAATCATATATGAAAATAAAGACTTTTAACTAATCATATAATATATTCATGCTTTTAAATTACCTGATGCAAACTGGTATTCTTATATATATTTAAGCTAATAGGCGACATAGATTCACTAGAAATAGCCCTGAAAAAAAAAAAAACAAGAATTGAAACAATAAATTACATCATTAAACAAAGATTTGCTACTAGTTTAAAATTAAATAGTAGTATATTTTACCTTGGTTGCTTTAGTAGAGGACATGTAGTTCTAATATGCCTAGTTTGCTTGCTTTTTTTCCACTTGATTCTGTATCGAATGTTTTTGTCTAAGATATTTAGGCCGTCCTCTAGAAGCAACATATGGTGGATTATGCAAAGTGAACTCTATATTAGATAAGATTTGACTACTATCTTCTATTGGTATTGCATTTTCCAAGTCATCATCATTTTTAATTTTATCACTTTCATCATCCATGGTTAAAAGCTTATTATGAACCTTTTGCAAAGCAAGTGCAAGATGATCATGTTTTCTTTGTGATTTTTGGTCTTCTTCAATAACTTTTAAACACTCATTAAATTGTTTCTCAACAAAAGAAATGAAACTTTTGTACCTCCATGTATCACATCCTTAGATATTCCATGTGCACCATAATTCTTTGCATTCATAGTCTATCTTTGAAGAATATATTGTGGAGGAAGATAATCAGCAAAAGATTTCTTGACAAAAACTGTAAGAATGTGCCTGCAAAGAATTCTAGCAAATTCAAACATATGGCATGAACAAATTGCCTTCTTTTCAGTGCAATCCAGTACTACATCATATACTGGCTTATCTTTATTAATTTGTAGTACTTTGTAGGACTTTATTGTCCCAACATCGCAATATTTGGATGCATTATGCTTCTAACTTGAAATTAGTTCATCTTGGAACAACAACAAGATTTTTCTAGTGTAAATTTCAACTGCATCTGCCTCCATTTTGTACAGCGTCTTCAAAATTGCTTTGGCGATTCTTGTTTTCACATATTTTTTCTTCTTACTTTTGTATCTTTTGTCCAATGCTTTCTCATACTGATGAACAAAGTTACTTACCAATGTACTAGAATTGACAAAATCTTTGAAAAATTTATTCATACTCTCGCTTCTTTGTGTTGTTGACATGCTGACACGAAACACTGTCTGTAAATAAGTCGGAACCTTTTTTCACGACGCATGTACAAGTCTTTCATCCAATCATTATCATTTAACTCGTATTTTTCAATCAACTCAATCCATTCATTCTCAAACTCCTCTGTTGTTATTGTACCATGAATGCAATGGTAAAATTCTCTTTGAAATAAGGGATATTTGTTATAAACATAAGCTAAATGTTCAAAAACTTTTTATATGATATGCCACATATATAAACGATGAGTACTATTAGATAATACATGTGCAATTGCCTTAGCTATAACTTTGTCATCATCAGTATTAATAACAAATGGAGCACGTCCACCCATTACCTCAAACCAAGTTTATAATAGTCAAACCTAAGACTCTATCATCTCATTCACAAGTAAAACACATCCAAACATAATAGATTGGTGGTGGCTATAAAAGGAACAGAAGGCATGCTATAGAGATTGGTTACGTATGTAGCATCAAAGCAAACTACATCACCAAAATATTGGGACACCAACTTGGATCTTGTATTTGCCCAAAGACAATTTCCCATACAATTATTTTCATCCACTTGTATTGCATAAGCAAAGCCTGAATTTTTTGATTGACTCTTCATGAAATAGTTGTACATTCTTTGAGTATCTCTATTCTTTAAAAAATTTCTTCTTTTACTTTCCAAATAATTTTGAACATCTTTTGTAACACAACCAACAATAGAGCCATCGTCAGATTTCCTTAAGACTAACATTATCTTTGTAGTGGGTATGCCAGAGTCATTAAGCAAGTCAATATATAAGATTTTTCTAAGCACGAGTTATTTTTTTATGACCTGAAAATAATATTGTACTTTTTGGTGAACACAACTCATAATTGTGTTCAATTACAAACTTACTCACAATTCAGTTTCCTTCATTTTTTTCTCAAACGCATCATTGCTTTACATCCAATCATAGCCAGAAAGCATTTTTCTACATTCTTATACTTTTTTTTATAACTCGGACGATAATATCCTTCTCTATTGCAAGCAAAATCAACTCCCAGTAGAGACTAATCCTTTTTTGATAGTCAAGTTTGACTTTTCAAATGCTAAACCTTTTTCGCCCTGTATGTGCTTTGTAGCGGAGTCTCAACATCTTCCAATTTATCAAAAATCATGCCTTCACAAGGCTCTATGGGACTACTATATTTGTGTATTTGAATTTGTGAAAAATCTAGATTGTTCATATCATTCGCTGATTTTGGTTCAATCAAGGATTCATCTTCCAAACTATCATTAGGCAAGACAATATCTATATCATCATAAGATGTTGCCATATCAAATCTACAATAACAAAAGCACACTGTTTAAAATCAAATAATATACTTAAAAAATTAAAAAGACCCGCATGCTAAATTTGCAAATATATATATATATATATATATATATATATATATGCAAAATTAAAACATGAAAAGGATTAATCAAAAATAACTTACTGTAATTTGTTAATCACGATAATTACTTTGCTAACACAAGAGAAGATGAACAATCGCTTGGGAGCTTGGGACGCTTTCTTTCGTTCTTTTTCGTAATTGCTTTTGTTAGTCCTCAACGTTGGGATATAGTATTAGCTAGAGAGAATCAAACTGTTATCTTCTCATTAATTAGTGGGTCCCACTTGAAAAGTTAACCATGGTTCAAATTGTTGGCTTTTTTTTTTTGTTGGTCAAACTACTGCATTTATGTGACTTTGAAAAGTTTACAATCTTTTATCTTTGGGTGACGTGTCAAATATTCATTGGGAGTTCGTAAACCATCCCATTTACGGAGGAACCGTAAACAAGCTTTTCTCATTACTCGGACGTGGTATTGTTGTTCGTGACCATAGCCCGTTGCGTCTTCATTACGGTCTGGTTTGCCTGGAGCTTGAAGTTAGCTTCTTGGCAACTTTTTTGTTTTTTAAGAACCTTTTAAATTTTTTATTCAAGTTACTTAGAGGAACATAAAAATAAAAAAAGAAGAGAAATTAATCTGAAAAGATACTTTCAAGACCAAAAATAAAAACAAAAAACAGCCCAATTCGGTATTTTTGTATGTACGGAACACATTCAGTTCCTCTCCATTTTTTCAAAATAAAAAATGAAAAGATTTTCATTTTAATGGTCTGAACCATTCATACTGTAAACCTTAATAAGAATATTATACATGAAAAAAGTTAAATTGATCACACATCGATTACTACATATGGTTAAAGACATTTTATCTTTAAAAAAATAAACAACAAATACGATTTTGAAAAATAGACATTACATTTGATTTATAATTTATATGATCCAATCATCTAGTTATCCATTTTCAATCGATTTATTTTCTTGTATGAATGATTTTCTAGGTAAGTTATACAATATGAACAATTCAAATCATCAAGATAAACTCACCATAAAAATTATAAAATAAAAATGAAGAAGCCTTTACAAGGGATTGAACTTTTGGATCGGTATTGAACTTCCCCTAATTTGGCCTACGCCTTTTAGAAATTAAATAATTTTGTTCAAAAGATAAAAAGATAATACGTACAAAAGGGCTACAAAAGGGGCTTAAAGCTCTAGCCAAACTGGCCCTAAAATTACAAATTAAAAAAGAGAGAATAATTGCATTTACAAGGGATGTGGTGATAATGAAAATCCGAATTTGTGAGTGATGAGTAGAAAAGGAAAGAAAAGAAAGAGATATAAAGATCAACTATGCATATCTTTATGCATTATGGTAAACAAACTTTTCAGTTTTGACAACTTAACTATTTTTTTTATTATTATATTTCTCTCTCTCTCTCTCTCTCTCCATCTTGAATGTATTACATGGTGACACATAGTGGGAAAGGTCTTTCCATGCAAATACTATGGACTAAGATTCTTTATATTTCTCAAAGAAATGGAAGTTTTTCTCTTTTTTATCTCATAACTTCGTACTACATCAATTTCGATGAATTGAGTTGTTTATATTTTAATTTTTTTTAAAAATATTCATACAATAAAATAAATTACTAGAGACGGACAACTACATAGAGTTAAATCACATTAATTCTTACAAAAATACACTGTATATTCTGAAAATTTTACTTTTTGTTTAATTTTTTAAAAAGATAAATGTGTTTTAACCATGTAATTATTCATGTCCAATTAACCTAGTTTTTTAATAAACTCTATAACGTAAAATGCTCAAATCATTGAAGTAGATCACCATAAGCACCGTAACATAGAAATGGAGAGGAGCAGGATTCCAAAGCTAGGGCAGGCAAGGGAAGAGCAAAATGTCTTGCTCGCATCGACTGCACAGAAATATGGTTGGAATTTCTTGATTGTTTGGGATCCCAACACACCGACTGTGCTGCCAAACTTCACAAACATCACACGACACCATTCGTTCCCCATCCACCTCTTTGGCTCCGCAGGGACAATCCACCACCCATTTAGTAGCCTCACCACCACCTTCAAATACATCCTCCCCCACAACCCCTTCCCCCTCAAACACAACTTTCCCACCCACCTCAAGTTGCCGGAAAACGAAATCCGATCCCCGAGCATTCAAACTCACGGCGGTTTTTGCTGCGAGTCCCCTCATTCCCCAATACATCTCTCGGAACCTCTTCTCGACCTCAACCTTGAGCTCCTCGAAAGTGGTGGTGTTCCTTATGATGAAGCGCTCGTATGACGCCATCTCCCCTTTAAGCCTATCGTTTGCACGGTTGCATTGGGAATGGTTGTTTCTCAACGCAACCGTGCAGTAGATATACGATTCTGACGTGATTCCTTCTTTTGATATTGAGCATAAATCTCCGTAATATTCTTTGACGAAGTACTTGGCATCGAGAATTATTCTCGAAGCCATTCCCACGGCCCTCACAATAGGGTTTTGCTCTCGAAAGATGTGTTTGTATAGATAAAACACGTCTTTCGTTAGTAGTGTCCTTGTCATTGTGCATTGAGGTCTTGTGTTTGAATCGCTCGAGGTTAAAGATAAACCTTCTTGAGATAGAAAAGAGTTTGAGACGTCTTCAAGAGAATACTCAAGTACTTTTGTGACCGGATTCAGGCTGCGCCGAACCAAATAGTTCCCGACCACGTGGTTTCCGAGCGACTTGAGGACGAAATCCAGTAGCCCCGTGTCGCCGATGTAGGCCCGGGCGGCGTCCCGAACTTCCTGCCTCGACACCCACCGAAACTCGGCTTGCTTCAGGGCTTCAACGATCACTCTAGTCGCCATTTCAACTCTCTTGGGAGACCATCTGCAGCTAGTTTCCACCGGAATTCCCGGGTTATAGGAGCCGGCAGGGATTTGTTTCGGGAGCCGGGATTTGAGCTCCAGCATGAAGTGGAGGAGATCGCCTAAAGTCGACAGGGAGTGGCCGGAGAGCGTTTGGTGGCGAGAGATTATGGCGGAGACGTAGTGGCCGGAGTTGCCGAGGTGGTGGAGGAGGACGCAAAGTGGCAGGCTTTGCATGGCTTCCATGGCTTTTTGGTACATGGGTTGAGTCACGCCGTAGGTCCCGCGCCCGAATCTGTAGCCCCATCGGCCGAACCACGGCTGCCCGTATGCTACTCCGTGGAGT
>JAULJZ010179746.1:7278-22690 GCA_032270985.1 Heliamphora pulchella
GCACATTTGGCTGAGTAGAGTCTCATTCCGCACCTACTTAGGACAGCGAACATTTCTAAAAGGTCGCCCAGGTGCTGGCCAGCTTTCTTGCACTCGACCAGCACGTCATCCACGTATACTTCCATGTTCCTTCCTATTTGTTTCTTGAACATTGAATTCACAAGATGTTGATAAGTGCCGCCCGCATTTTTCAACCCAAATAGCATGACCCTGTAGCAATATAATCCTCTAGAGGTGATGAATGCCGTTTTGTCTTAGTCTCGGACATGCATAAGGATTTGGTTGTAGCCTAAAAAGGTGTCCATTAAGCTGAGCAACTCATGTCTAGCTGTGGAGTCCACTAGGTTAATTCGAGTTAGAGGATAACTATTTTTTGAACAGGCCTTGTTTAGTTCAGTAGTCTATACACATTATCCATTTCTCGTTTGACTTATTTACCATGACCATGATCGCCAACCATTCTAGGTAGGCAGTTTCCTTAATGAAACTTGCCACTTTTAGCTAACTCACATCTTCGTTGATGGCTTGATTTCTTTCTTGAGCAAAATTTCTCTGTTTTTGCTTTACTGGCCTTGCTTTGGGATTAACATTTCGTCGGTGTACCATGATGTTGGATCTATGCCTGGCATGTTTTAGTGAGACCAAACGAAGACATCTTTATGCTGTATGAGGAAAGCCTTCACACAGCTTTTCGTGTCCTTATGGAGTTGAGTTCTAATTTTTAGGATTTTTACATGGTCAGTGTCGCCTACTTGAATTTACTCCAAATCCTCCACTGGATCCCCTTTTCTCAACTCCTTCTCATCCATGACTTCCATTTTGTCGATGTTTAGTGCTTCCCTCGGCGTATGCTCCTTAAGGGATGTAAAGTAACACTTCCTAGTCAAAATTTGATCTCCCCTTGCCTATCCTATCCCATGTTCAATGGGGAATTTGATCATTAGGTGGTATGTGGAGCTGACTGCTATGAGGCCATTAGGGGCTGTTCTCTCTAGGATGACGTTGTATGCTGAAGGGTTGTCTACCCTAAGGAACGTTATCATCTTATGAGAGTTTGGAGTGGCCATCCCCGATAGTTATAAGGAGCAAAATCATACCCAAAGGGTATACCCTATCTCTAGTGAAGCCCACCAGAGGGGAGAGTATCGGTTGCAATTTATTTTGAGTAATATCCATTTGATCAAAAGCACTAGCAAACAAGATATTTGTTGAGCTCCCGTTATCAATCAGGGCCCTCCTTACTGTGTGATTGTTGACCAGTAATGTGATGACAATGGGATCGTCATGTGGTTGTTGAACTCCTCTACAATCATCCTCCTAGAATGAGATGGTGAGCTTACCTACCGCCTATCGGTCTCTGATACGTTTGTGAGCTCTAACCTGATCGTGAGCTTTGATCGCGCAGGGCTATCTCATCCCAAACTTTAAGCCTTTTTATATGAGCCTTTCTAGTTGATTTGGATCCCCCTCTACCGGCAAAGCCCCCAGTAATGGTTCTTGCCTCCATACGGGGAGGATTGGCCTACCTTATCTCTTATTCTGGGCAATGCTGATTAGGCCTGGGTATTTTTGCTTCCTTCTTCTGTGGACCATTGGTCCCAAAACGATCCAACTTTTCTTGCTTGATCAGGCGCTCTGCTTGCTTTTTGAGATCATGTCAATCTTTTATATCATGGCTATGGTTTTTATGGAAATGGCAATATATATTTTTTGAGTGTTTGGCTGGGTGACTATTACCTTGCAAGCCATTTCAAGTCAGGATCCCTTTTGATGTATAATAACGCTTGCTCTAGTGGGGTAATTATATTATATTTGATTTTGGTAGACCTGCTTACCAAAATAAACATTTCTTCGTCGAGTTCAACATGAACTTTGATGTATCAAGCGATTGTACTAAGATCTTTTACCTTGTTTCAGAATTTCGCCAGAAAAATCACAAAGAACAATATTCAAATGCAATAAAAGGAATTTTATTACTTTGAACTGTAATTTGGACTGATTACAAGAACTATAATCTACTCATATGAACTAGGAAATGAAATAACTTGAAAGGAAAATTACAATGAAAGTAAACTAAAGATAAAAAAAATTAGGCAGTTTGCCGTAGTGTAAGTGTTCTTCCATGTATGCACTATTTTTATTTATGAAGAAATCTCCATAAATAACTTTCCCTACACATGTCCCATATAGGTATAACTTTTTCTAACCACCACTCTTTTATCTGGCTGCCACTTATCATTCTAAAAAATAATTCATATAGGCATTTTAGATATAATATTATTTTCTATCAAGCCTTTATATAATATACTAGGCTATTTAAATAGAAAATAATATTTTCGACATGAAATTTTTAATTATGGTGTAAACAATGTCTCCCAACTCTTTAAAAATGAGAGATATCAAATTCTTGAAAAGTTATAATATTACACCAAACTTGAATTCTTAATAGCCATAAATGGCTAAAATTATGATCGACATTTTTTAACATGAAATAAAAAAAATCTAAGTCTAGTGAATCAAACTATGCTTAAAACAAAATTAATACAGGCAATTAAAGCTAAAATAATGCAATTTAAAAATTATATACACAAACCTGCCCTTAGAAGAATCTTAATTTTTAAGCAATGTTCAGTAACCATTTCAACTCACATGCGCACTCCAGGAGCGCTTGACAGCGCACTCGATGGTTTTTTTTTCTCGATAGGCATGCCTTACTAGCTTTTTTTAAACTGTGCGCACACAATTTTGCGAGTTGAAATGCCTGCCCTTGACAGAGAATTAAAAGTCTCCCTCGATAGGCTGTATTCGACAGTGTATTATAATATTTTTTTTGTTTTCTTAACACACAATTTGGGCTCAATATCCCTTTTTTCGAGAGAGTGTGGTTATACTCAATAGGCCGTCGAGCATTTTATCGAACAAGCACTGCAATTTTTTTATACTGTCGATTAACAAATCGATAGGCCACATAAAGCAGGCCCCTTACTGTGCAAATACAACGAAAGACATCTTGTAGGCTTGTAGCCCTTGAAATTTGCCGTTCCCAAATACATGCCCTCTTCTCCCTTGGCTGTTTCTTTGTTCGAAGAGGTCCAAATGGATATCTTAAGAATCCTTTCAAAGTCTTATTGGCCCCAAAAAAGTGACAGACTTCTTGGTCCATCGAGAATATTGATAGAAAATTTTCTTATTTCTTTTTATTTTTATCGATTTGGAAAATCCAAAATTTCTTCCATTGAATTTAATTATTCTTTTCTTTTCCTTTTGTCTCCATTCTTTGGCGTTGTAGTCTGACAAAATAAAATCTAATTCAGTCATTATTGGTTTATAAAGTTGCATCCAGCCTTAAAAAGGTCGAGACTATATGGATCTTGAACTATTTCGATTATTTCTTCCCGATTGGCCATGACTTGTTGTCTAACTACAGGGGTATTTTTTAAAAATTGTTGAACATGTAGTATAAGTTGTTTAATCATACAAGAATCAACCTGTGATTTATGTTGTTCAATTTTATAAGAATCAACTTATGGTTTAGATTGTTCAAACTTATAAGAATCAATATGTGGTTTAGATTGTTCAACCTTGTAAGGATCAATTGGTAGTGGAAGAGGATACACCTCGCAAATTGGATTATAATATACTGGTAATGGGGAATGATATACCTCGTAATGAGAATTATAATAATATACTGGTGATGAAGATTGATTTACCTCGTAAAAAGGATATTAACATACCTGTTGTTGGTAGTCCGTTGTGGGGACTACTGGTGAATATATTGCTCCATATTGAAAGTCATTCATGACTCTTCTTATTACTGCCATCATCTCTATTTTTTCTGACATAGTACGATATCCCACCGGGCGTGCCAAAACTTGTTTACCAAAATAAATAATTCTCTGTCAAGTTCGACAGGAACTTTGATGTATCAAGCGATTGTGCTGGGGTCATTTGCCTTATTTCAGAATTTCACCAGAAAAATCACAAAAAACATGATTCAAAAGCAACAGAAGGATTTTATCACTTTGAATTGTAATTGGGACCGATTATAAGAACTACAACATACTCCTACGAACTAGAAAATGAAATAACTTGAAAGGAAAATTACAACGAAAGTAAACTAAAGATAAAAGAAAATCAGGCAGTTTGTCGTAATGTGTAAGTGTTCTTCCATGTATGCACTATCTTTATTTATGGAGAAATCTCCATAAATAACTTCCTGTAATCGCTCATATTTTCCTATTACACATGTCTCATGTAGGTTTAACTTTTTCTAACCGTCACTCTTCTATTTGGTTGCCACTTGTCATTCTAAAAAATAATTCATATGGGCATTTTAGATATAATATTATTTTCTATCAAGCCTTTATAAAATATGATAGGCTATTTAAATAAAAAATAATATTCTTGACATGAAATTTTTAATTATGGTGTAAACACCTGCGATATGACGTATCAACCGATTTGCCTTTTGATTGATCAGAATATTTGTGCAATATCCTTCTATTAGCATCTTTATGCATTTTCTCTGTCCTGGTCAATTCATTATCGTGTTTTGAGCACTTGGCATCCACCGCATCTTCTATATTCATGTGTTTCTAAGCCTTGAGCATGAGCTCGGCCATGTTAATGGGAGGGGTTTTGGATAAGAATAAGAAGAAATGGGACAGTAGAAGACCGCTTATGAAGGCCGTTAAGGCCACCTTGCCATCTATCTCATCAACTTGCAACGTTTCTCAGTTAAATCAATTCACTTAATCCTTCAAACATTCACATTACGAACAATGGCTTATTAACAATTTGCTTAGTTAGGAGAGAGACTCTACCAACTCTGATTTTAATTTGGGGAACCAGATTCTGGTTGGGCATTTGAGTGTGGTTGTAATTGCCCTACACATTATCTCCTTTAGCACGACGTGGAGATACATCATGAACTTGTCATTGTCTAGATGGTTTAGGGGGTTGGATGTTCTGTCAAACATGTCTATTGGAGGCATTTTGAATTTAGGGGGCAAGGGGGTTTCCATTAGAACTGTCGTGAATGGAGACCCAATTTTGTGTTCTAGTTCCTCTAGGGTGGAAGGGGTCTTATCTCTCATAGCTTCCATCATATTGTTGATTTGAGCTTTGACTTCACGTTCATCCCAAGCCATTGATGCCTCTGAATGCTCTGCTTTCTCTTTTTGATTATCCAATGCGTCTCTTCCCTGATTCAAGGGCTATGGGAGGTAAATCCCACTTGCAATCCTCTGGTTCTTCTCGGGGGGTAGATTTCAAACTACGCTACCATGGTTTCCATCTTGTTCATTCTCTGGTGGAACTTATGGGCCAAACTGCCTGGGTAGGGGCGATTTTCTTCCTGATGTTTGATGTGTTATACTATCTCTTCATTCTGATGAAAAAATTAAAAGATTCCTTAGGTCAAGTGTTGGAGTTGTTCTTGTACACGATTAGCTTGCTGGGTCTCTCCTTATGTTTGTGTATTTGGATTTATTCTAGCTTGTCTTCTTTCTTGTACCATGGATCTCGTCTGAACCATCTACAATAAGTATCACCAATGATAAAAGGAATCAAAGCAGATTTCCACAGATGGTGCCAAATGATGGTGAGATCTTTTGAGATGGTCTTTGATGGCCCAAATGCGACTTGAAAAGGATTAAGCCAACTGTTAGGAAGGGCACCAGAGTGTTTCTGGCTGGGGCCTCTCTGACGGTTAAATTAGTTATCTAATAGAGTGGATGCCAAGCAAAAAGGACAATTCGAATGTTGGAGAATGCGTACCTAGGTTTTCTGTTATGTTCTTTTTATTAGACTCTTGGTACACATGGCAGATGAAGGGACCGAAATCTCAAGAAACAATTATGGTGTATATGAGTCGAATCAAATGCGGCGTAGAGCAAGAACAACATACAACAAAAATTCTATTCTGCATCAATCTGTCTGGACGGATGCATGGGGCGTCCTGACGGAACCCGTTCGGGCAAAACCTTTGTTTTTTTACGAACCCTAAATCAAAAATTCGATACACCCACAAGGCAGAATGGGGATTATACCTACGTGATACTCTGATTTGATCGCGTTTCTATTCTTGAACTTGAATTCAAAGATCAACATGGCAAAAAATCAAAATTTTTTTCTTCACTCAGATCTTCTGTTGTATTACCAAATGCCAAAGACACGAATAAAGGATGAGCTTTGATCCTTCGTGCTTCAAACCCTATCTAGCTACCTCTCTTTTTCTCTGGTTCTCACAATCAGTGAAAACCCTAAGAGATTGAATGATATGATGTCTGTTGGCTAGGGTTATAACGGCATATAAATAGGCTACAACAGGGATCTAATGAGTAAATAAAACACGAGTTTTTAATGTAATTAGAAAAATTCACTTCAACCCAGAAGCAATTTTCTAAAAGCATAAATTACAAATCATACCACTAAAGAATTGTAATTACACTACCGACCTTATTCTCAAAACTGAACTTTTGATCTCATGTTATTAAATGCTTATTATTCTTCCCACATTAAAATTACAGATACCCATTGATTAAATTAAATTACTGACAATTATACTTAACTTAGCTCTTCAAAAAAAATCTTAAGATTTTTCGCTTAATTTATTTGATATGTCGGATTATAAAATCCACAAACAAAGTTTGACATAATTAAAACTTATAAGTTTTCTTAAGGAGTATCACCAATGCCTAGCCGGGATGCGATTTTCGTCAATAATTAATATCCACCAGATGCTTAACGTTGTTGTGCAACTTACCGAGACTATTGATTCGTAAACAATTACACCATCTAATAAATCAAAATAACGAACATTAAATATATGTGTTTAATAATTATTTCGAAATTAAGAGTATAACCACTGATAATAACTATATAGTGTAAATTAATTTATATAGTCAATATAAAATTAATTATACAAATACTGTTATGTTTAATACACACAAAGTGTACTAGCACAATTAGTTGAAACTATAGTCAAAATTATACCGTTTTTTTCGTAATCAAGATAGACCTACTAAAATATTATGCTATAATTATATCGATGGTGTGTTCAATTCTATCTAAAACTGTGAACCATAAATTTATATTCTACAAGAATTGATAATCTAGTGTTTTGTGTATAAGTCAAACTCTACACATCAGATTAACTATTATATAGAATAAAAAACACACATGCACAATATTAAATAATAAAACGCATATATTACTTATACATATTCTCATTAAAATAGAAAAAATGTTTTTATTAATAAATCAAAACAATTAGTTCAAGGTAGGGTGTCTGAGCTTTAGTATAAAAGCAAAAGTTAAAGTCCAAAGTTTTTGAGTATTTTTACTAACAAAGGCTTATTATTATAATCTTAACCATCTCTATGTTTGCTCTCTTTCTATGTGCTGTCTACTATTTAGAAGACATTCAGCACAAACCCATGTTTTTTGAAAGTAGAAACCTAAACATTTGGCTAAACAGAGGCCTATGGGCGTAAAAAAGTTATGATATACAGCAAGCAAAAAAAATAAAAATAAAATAAAACCAATAAAAAAAACTGAGCTTAAATTTTTTTGCTTAAAACTTAGAAAGGGATCGTGCTTCTTTGGGCAAGCACAGATTTTTGTTGTTTTTTTTTTTTGTCTTTTTAACTTATTGATTTTAGCTTTTTGTATTTTTTCATTTATTGACTTTTAGTCTTTATGTCTTTTTTCTTATTAAATAAAAATACTTTTATATACCTTTTAAAATATCATAACTTTTATTACAAATATTTATTTATTTTTTATAAAAATTAAATTTTTAGCAACCGAGACCTACTAAACAAGATCCTATAAAAGATTTTTTGGCTTATTATTTTTTAGCCTTCAAACCCTTTGGCTTATTTTTTTTATGACTTAAAGCATGTTAATTTTTTGACTTTAAGCCATTTACACATTTTTCCAAATTAATTAATTATTTTTTTGATTTAAAATGACTTTAAACAAAAAATCCAACTTGCTATAAGCTGGCTTACCAACAAGTATTTACTCATGCCATGTTTGGATTAAAGTTTAGAGAGAGGAAATGAGACTATTTAGAAATAGTCCCATATATACCCATATTTAGGAAGCATTTGGAGAGAAGTTAATAAAACTCCCCAAACTAACTTAACACTCCATTGGGGAGATTATCACAATCTTATGGGGATGGATTAGTTTGTCCCGTGATTATTTTGAGTATTTTTGTACATAAAAAAAAAATAATGTTACTAAAATCACGTCAAACTAAATAACGCATTATTTATTTTTAAGTTATTTTACTCTCAATCAAACACCATTTAATATAAAAAATACTACACTAATAATTTAATTCATAATACTCCAAACACTAATAATTCAAATATACTAATTATCTCATAAAACTATTTTTTCAACCAAACGATCCCTTAATAATAATGGACTTCTCAAGTATCACAAGTTTATCACAATTTTCAACCAATCACCTAATTATTTTCTTTTAGTATTCGGTTATTTAGTATCTTTTTAGGTTAAGTGAATTGCCACAAACAAGGCAAAGGCTTTGTTTGGATTTTTTAAGAAAATTTCTTATTTATTATTTTTTTTATCATTTTAAACTTTTTTTTATAGTTTGATAAAAATTATTGTTCTAATTACTCTTAACCAGTGGAGTTTAAAAAGTATAACTTTTGGTAAACCTTTTGACCAAAAGTAAATTATTTAGAAAAATTTTGATAAAGGTTCAAATATCAGTTGACATTTAAGAATTAGTCTCATATTAATTTTTTTATTGATTCTAGTCCCATATAAAATATCTTACTAAAATACCCTCATTATTGAATAGCCAATCCCAAAATGTTCAAAATGGAACTCGTCTGGAAAAGGTAATCCCGGATTGTGCGAAATAAAAATCTTTTCGACAAGAAACTATCGCGAAAATCACAGTGCATCTCCCCCATGAACGCGGCACTTGTAAATTAGAAACTTCCAAAATCTTTGCACAAATTATCCCAAATCTTTCCAAACCAACATACTTGTTCTCGAAGATTACGTCGATACCAAAGAACCAAAATATTTTGCCGATTCTACCAAAAAAACAAAAAACAGAATTAATTGGAGTCAAGTCCTACTTTTAGAAATGTTTTGGAGTTAGGTCCTATTCATAAGTTCGCATTTCTCTTAAGCCTTTTTTTTAAAATTCATACTTTTTTAGGTCCATATTACCCTTATTTATTAATTTCCAAGATCACCGTAATTCCTTCCAGATTTCTTTTCTCTCTTCTTCTCCTCCTCAAGGACGTTGGTCTCTCCTTGCACCGATTCTTCGACCGGAATCTTGATAATTCCATGGCTGAACTGCTGTCGCCGGTTCTGAATCTTTCACTTAGATTCAGGTTCTGTACATGTTCTCATCATATCCTCACCACCAAATCCGCAGTCGTTGCCGCCCCTTACCACTAGATCCATCGCCCTTGCTGTGGATGGCGACGGCGACGGCGACGGCGACGGCGAACATGGGCAGAAGGGAAAAATCGCATCGCGGTGCCTGGATCTGGTTTCAAAATTGTCGCTGCTCTCTCGACAACCACCTACTCTCTACGACGGCGGCGGCAACGTGAATATTCTCATTTTGAAAATCACACAGGCGTGTCTGGATCTGGTTTCAAAATCGTCGCTGCTCTCTCGACGACGACCTACTCTCTACGACGACGGCGGCAACGTGAATATTCTTATTTTGAAAATCACACAGGCGTGAATATTCTCATTTTGTGAACATTCGCAACCCCCGCCTTCGACGATCGCCATCTCCGGAGAACCCAGTGCCATTGTCGGCATCTCGCCTCTTGCACTCGACGAACGGCGGCGGATCTGGTGTTGAGGGGGCGAGCGCGGTGGGTCTGGTGGTGGTGAGGCGGCGTGGACGATGACGACAGTGGGCATTTCGACAAGATCTGGAGAGTTGCGAGGAGCAATGGTGAGGTGACCGTGGGGGCGATGGCGACGGCGACAGTGAGGCGAGAGCAGCGACGGGCGGTGAGGGGCGGCGGCGAAGGACGACGGCGACGAATTTTGTGGGGACTGTGAGTGCTGTTTGGAGGAAATGAGAATATTCACATGAGAAATGTTCTATGCGATCATGGATTGTGAGTGCGCCGGATGAGAGACGCCAGAATCACCGCCAACCTTAAATGAGGAATTTTTCGGCGAAAGTTTGTCGGGGTGGTTGCCGACGGCGGCCTGGGCCTGGGAGAGCCAGTCGCTGGTGACGAAGGACGAAGGGGTTGTTGGGGTGGGGGGGTGGCGGGGTGACGGGGGGGCTGTTTGGTTGTTAACCCAGAATGGAAGAGCAGGGATAAAATGAGAATTTTATTTGAGAATAGGACTGCGTTGAAAACAAAATTTAAAATGGGACCTATGTATAAGTAACTTATAAAAGTAGGACTTAGGTAAAAAGTTCTATAAAAAAAAAAATCGATTATGAGTTCATACAACATCGACACTCCCTTTTCACGAATCAAGGATGATTGGTTGATCCTTAAGCAAGAAAAAACAGACGAGGCTATGAAGTCGACAACATATTTAAGGTTTTACTATTCTATATTCTGCGGCAATTGTTAATATTTAGAATTTAGGATTTATCAATTTATAATTAATAAATGTAAAGTCAACAACAAATTTTGAGAAAAATTGAAAGAACAAGCTTGTATCTTAATAATTGTGTTGTAGTGTAGTAACTAATACACTTATCAGTTACGTATGTTATGCGGTATTTTAGCAATTATGTTATAAAGTATTTAACTGATATATTTATTAGTCACATCTGTGCTGCGATATTTTAACAATTGTGTTGTAGAGTAGTAATTAATACATTTATCAATTATATATGTGTCGTGATATCTTAGTAATTGTGTTGTAAAGTAGTAACTGATACATTTATCAGTTACATTTGTAGTGCGGTATCTTAATAAATGTATTACATAGTAGTTACTAATATATTTTATCATTTGCTATTGTACTCTAAGATTCTCGAAGACTGATCGTCTGTTAGATTAAATCCATGAACCATGTTCTTGTGGTCAGTAGGAATAATGTGATAAGAAATATATAAATATTAAAAACGTAGAAGTAACAATTCCTTGATTGATGGGATATCATTTTGCACCATGATTATAAAGGTTTCATATTATCAAATCTTTTGTAATTGGTTACCAAACATAATCCAATTATAATAGTCAATTGGATAACCAAAAGTTGATGTTGATCCATAGAGAATAAAAAAGAAATAATTTTATTTTTTAATTAGGAGCAAATCAGCCATAAATATTTTTTCTTTCTATAAGTAGGACTAAAAATAATAAAATTAATATTGTGGGACTAATTATGTTATGAGTTTTAAAAAAGGACTAATCCTAAAATATCTCAATTATTTATTACTAAAAACAAAATAAAAGATATATTTTTGCTAAAAACATGGCCTTTTTCGTTGAGAGGAATCTAAAAGATAAAAAAATTATGAAAAATTTTATTTTATTTACTAAAGAAGAGATTTTAAAAAATAGACTTTTTGGGATAAATACTTATTTACTTATTTTATATTTTTTATTTTTGTCTTTACTGAACTTTTTTCATTATTGAATCAAACTGTTATATTTTTCGACTTCTCCCACCGAAACGAGTTGGAAAAATAAATTGTTTTGACCCAAACATTGAAAAAATGAGAAAACAAAAACATAAGTCAAAATAAAATAATAAGCCAAATTTTATGTTGCTTATTTTTTTCTTTAATGAACTTTTTATGATTTTTTTTTGTCTTTTCTAAACTTTTTTTATATTTTGGTAAATAAATTATTTTTTCGATCCATCTTATCAAGATAATTTGAAAAAATAAACATATTTAGTCAAAAAAACAAAAAAATTCAAAAAAAACAAAAAATAAGCAAATTTTAGAAATTTAGCCCAAACAGGGCTTATTATGTCCAATTTTAAAAAAAAAATTTTTTTTTAAAAAGAGACACTGTTATTGTAGTAATCCATTTTTTTCTTCTTTATGAATTAAGAAATTTTTTTTATGAAAATAAAAGTGCTAAAATGTGTAAATGACTTGTGAATAATATTTGACACAATAAGACTTTTGCTCAATAGGTGCCTAAATCTTAATTATAACTTCAGGATTATTACCAAATTAACCTTGGCCAAAAAATAGCGAAATATTAATTTTATGAGAATCTATTTTACTATAATTTATTTCTAGATTGCATATATAAATACATTTTGGTCCTTCCTGGAATTATAATTTATTTATTTATCTTATCTTATCTTATGTTATTTATTTTTTTATTAAATTTTTTATATTTTGGTCATAATTTTCTTCATTTTTATTGCTATTAGTAAAACGAATCATAAAAGTTAGATGATCATGCTAACCACTAGACGTGATTAATAGAGTAATGAAGATAAAATAATTTTAAAATAAATATATTTTTTAAGAAGAAATTTATCACTTTTACAAATATTAATATTTTTTGCATGATAGTTATACAAATTTTACTTGTTATCCAACTCTAAATGGTTAACATATTTCAAAGAATAAATTACAATTAATAGGTTTAAAAAGTTTTTAAAAGATAAGAAGAAGTCAATTTATTTATATAGATTTTTTTTTTATCTTTTCAATTTTTCTTATTAAAACGAATTAAAAATAAAAAAATATAGTTACAGATAATAAATATAAAAATAAAAATGAATTAAATTCTTTACTTTGATCCTGCCAAATTATAATAAAATCCTTTGAGATATGAAAATTATCCAAACCATATCCCCGTTTAGTAATGTTTAAAGTTTTTTTATATCTTATTTGTTATGAATAAAAAATATATTTTTATTTATTTTTTAAAAAAATTAAAGTATAAAACATAATTAGCAAATGTACATTTTTGTACAATTTTTTTTAGATCAAGTGAGTAATGCCCAAAAGTAGCCTCAAGCAGGTAGCCCGTCAATTAGGCGGTTACCTAAAGCTCCAAAAATAATGAGGCCCCTAAATTTATAATTTTTTTTATAATATATACTATTTATATATAATCAACTTTAAAATAAATTATATTCACAAAAATAAAAATAAAAATAAGTTATTTATTAGATCTACAAATAAAATAAATGAGGCTTCATTTAATCAAAATAAAAAAAATTAATTAGAATGTTTGAAACAAAAACTAATAAAAAATATATATATATTTAGAAAGTTAATATTAATGACATACGCAAACAATAATATAATAACGAATCTAATATGAAGGGAAAACAACAAGGGATAAAAAAAAACTTTTATATATTAATTATAGAGTATTTTACTTACCATATGTTTGTCATAATCTTAAAAGGTAATTTATCAAGATTAACTCTTAAACTGTTGTCACAAATACATTAAAAAAATTATGTTGAAAGTGTTAAAATAACAAAATTTCAAAATTTACAAATAAATGATAGTTTGCTGCAATTAACAAAAACTAGTGAAGATTCTAAAATAAGAAGTGAAGCTAATTATTTAGTAACATATGATATCGAGAAATTTAAATTTTTATTAGGCATGACTATTTGGTATAATATATTGTTTGTCGTTTATTCAGTTAGTAAAAATTTACAATAAAAAAGTATGCATATTGATCTTGCAATAGAACAATTAATAGTACTATTTATTTTTTTAAAATTTATCGAGAAACTAAGTTTACATTCACTATGAATTCAACTATAGATATTGGAGAGAAAATAAAAATAGAACATGTATTTTGTGAAAAACGTGTAATTCATAGAAAAAATAATTTGACAAAAATGCAAATGAGGAGATAACATAATTTGCCAAAAATTCGTTTAGAATTAATTATTTCTTATATATTGTAGATAATGTTATTTCTTCAATTGAGAACAAGTTTGAACAATTTCAAATGTATGAAAATTATTTTTATTTTTTATTTAACATAATTTGTAAATGTGGTGGCAAGAGGTGTTAGAAAATTCTCTTTGATATTATATTGCTCATAAATAAAATAATCTTTAATTAAAAGTTTTTTAAAAAATAAAACATAAAAATAATATAAAATAAAAAAATATTGCCTATGAAATTGAGAGGCACATCGAACACTGTTCTAAAGTTAATTCAACCCAACTTAAAGGTTAAAACAGAGTTTATAATCATTTTTAAAATACATTCAAGTGCTCCCAAGTGTTTCTCGTTTAATGTTTACATCCGCTAATAAAATATGAAAAAGTCATAAATCAAAATTGTTCACAATATAATATAAAATAACTTCTTATCACTTTTATCTTTCTTTCGTTTTTCTCCACCAAAATATTAAAAAGAAGGGTAATTAAACTGAACTCTTCTGAGATTTCTAACAAAAACAGATACACTCTCCGTAGTTTCTTAAATGACACTAACCTCCTATTTAGTTTAGTTTTTACATCAAAAACACCCAACCATTAAATTTTCTGTTATTTTTAATGAAAAAATTAATTTTATACTATATATACATAATACATACACACACACACATACAATATACACACAGAGAGCAAACCAATTGGCCATCACCGCGCCAAACGCCGACGCTAGAGCCACCGCCGCCTGACGCTGCCATTCACTACCGTCACCACCGCCGGCGACTTCCCCGCTCTGTCGTCTCTCTCTCTCTCTCTCCGCTCTCTCTCTTCCTCTGCCACGACCACCACTAGCCCCTCACCACCAGGGCCTTAAGAAAAACACACACAGAGCAAACACACGCATACACACACCCCTCAAGTCGTTACAATTTTATGCTGATGATTTTTATGCACACAGCCACCACTGTGCATGTTATTATTTCTATATCGTCGACATTCACTACTTTTCTGACGGCTTAACCCTGCTGATGAACGGTTCTGATTATCAAAAAACTATCCCGATAGACTTGAACTTGAATAAATACAGTAATACCCACTCTTAAA
The DNA here is from genome assembly GCA_032270985.1 of Heliamphora pulchella. Classification (NCBI taxonomy): domain Eukaryota; kingdom Viridiplantae; phylum Streptophyta; class Magnoliopsida; order Ericales; family Sarraceniaceae; genus Heliamphora; species Heliamphora pulchella. The sequence goes on from JAULJZ010179746.1 coordinate 22,258, forward strand.
TTATTATTATTATTCTTGTTATCTGTATACACATGGCTATTACTGAACATGTTATTACCAGCGTTCATTACCATATCGATGACCTAACGCTGCTAATAAATGGCTTTGATAGTCGATAAATTACTCCGGAAAAATCAAAACAGGTGATTTAATCCATTATTATTCTCGCTCTCTCCTCTCTCCATTCTCTCTCTCTCCCCGTCCCTCTCTCTGCACTCTCTCTTTCCTATGTATTCTCTTTCATTTTTGTAATATATATATATATCAAATCACCGGACACCATGCACTGTCGCACCGTGTTTCTTTCACACTTGAGCACCACCACCGTGCTTCACCGGTCACCCCTCATCCATGCACGAATTGTATGTATGCGTTTATATTTTGGATAAAAAAGAGAAAAGAGAAACTCTGTGCATGTGTGGGGGTGTGTTCT
>JAULJZ010179757.1:0-22688 GCA_032270985.1 Heliamphora pulchella
ACACAAATCAAAGTCATACCACAAGAGTGAGTCTAGATCCTACCTCAAAGAAGATCCTCCATCAAGAATCAAGCCCCGCATGAGCTCCAAGTCGCTAAAGCCCAACGCATGCAACTTCAAAGGAGCTTCCAACGTATATACATGCTCTCTAACGGCCGCTCGCGCAAGGAAACGGCAAGATCTTCACCCCCAACGAACATGGAAACTCTCATGGACTTCCAAAACTAAACCCTAGCTCACTCCTAAGCTTTTAGAGGGAGAAGAGAGGAGAGAAAATAACAAAATCAGCCCAAAAACCGACATTTATAACCTCTGCCCATCGCAGACCGCTCGATCGGTCTCGGCTGTGACTGCACTTTTGGTCCGACTTTAAACAAGCATATCTCTTTCATCCAAACTCCAAATAGGGTCGTTCTTGTGCTCAAACTGAAGCCCCAGAAGTGTACTTTTCAATGGTTCAAACCTCATACCAAAATTCATTTTTTACAAAACGTTATGGCCAAATTAGTCAAGATATGTCACTTTTCTTCACACATTTTTCACATATTTTTGTCTAAACATCCATTAAAACCTCATATTTTTCCTCTAACATACCTTTCATGCATACCCAAGCTCAAAACATCACCAAGCTCAAGTTTTAATTCTTACTCCCATCAACACTTAATCATCTCTTAAAATAAAATGGGTTGGGGTCTCACAGCCAAGATCATAATTTTTGTAAACAATGTTCAGTAAAAATTAACTGGACGGGCAAACGCCAAAACGGGCTCCAAATAAAAATTTTGATGTCGAATGATCAAAATTAAAATCCATGCAACCAAAGTTAATTTAGAAGAATAACTTTTGCCGGTCAAATCTTCAACTACGTTTTTGATTTCGAGTTGAAGCTCCCGTCAGACCTTCTATCGTATTTTCTTATGCGATTCCTGAATATAGTGTAGGCTATAATCTTCTCAGAACTTGTACCGACAGAACCTGAACAGCTTTAGTTTTGAAGACAAGTTATGAAACTGGTTCAGCCTACCCGCATATTTATAGGGCTATAGCAGGGACCTGTTGAGTAATTATTAGTAAGACATTTAGTGGAACACAGGCACCCATCAACGGTTTTCACAATTAAGCAAACTTTATAGCGGTATTTGTAATTATGAAAACCTTGCAGTGATTTCGGTCATTTTCATAAAACACTGAATTACAGTTCACACCACTAAAGAACTATAATTACACTCTGACCCATAATCTCAAGACCTTCTCGCATTGAGCTCCTGTTATTAAATGCTTAATATTTCTCCTAACGTTAAGATTTTTTATACTCACCAAATAAACTTAATTACTAACAATTTAATTTAATCGGCATCTTAAAATTTCTTAATCCCTTCCGCTTAACTTATTTGACCGCCAGATAATCAAATTCACATATAAGTTTGTTCCGGTCAAAACTTATAAGTTTTCTTAACGGGGTATAGTCAATAAAGATCATTCGAGACGTGAATTTTGTCAATAATTAATATTCACCATATAAAAATACCGCTATCCAACTCACTGAAAATATAGTCCCATATAAGATCACACCTCTAATGAATCAAAATAACGAATATTAAATATACGCAAATCAATAATTATTTCAAGAAAGTGGTGGCCAGCTCCAGTGGTCAGGAGCTACCAATGCCCCACTTCCACCCAGGATTCAAACCCTGGGGTCCTCTTCCCCACTTAACTACCCAAAAACAATTATTATTATTTTAAGATTAGGAACATAAGTACTATTCATAATAACCTTAGAGTGTGAATTAATTTATATAGTCAGTATAAAATTAATTACTCCAATGTATCCCATTTAATATACACAAAGTGTACTAGCACAGAGAGTCAAAATAATAGACGATGCTATTATCTGTTCCCCATAACTAAGGCAAGCCTACTAAAACTCTGTTATATAGTCGTACTGATGATATGTCTATTTTCATCTAAACTGTGAACAAAAATCTTATATTCTGCAAGATCCTAAAATTTGATCTTTTGTGTGCAAGCCATACTCTACACACCAGATTAAATACTATACAAAATAATGGATATCCATCCATAACATTAAAGAAATGATATACATATATTTCTCATAAAGATTCTCATAAAATATAAAAATAATTTTATTAAAATAAAATTAAATACTAAAATCAAAATAAAATCCACGATTTTCAGTATACGACCCTAACACCACTTATACTCAAAATCATGCTGCCATACATCTGGCTCCCATGCCCTCTACATGACTATCACAAGTCTTAACTAGTAAACTCTTCGTAAAAGAATTTTTAAGGTTGTCTCCTGATGCAATTTTGGTCACAGTAACATTACCTCTCCGTAGAATTTCTTGTATCATGTGATACTTACGCTCAATGTACTTTCTTTTCTTGTGGACCCTTGTCTCCTTCAAGTTTGCAACCGCTCTGCTATTATTACAATAAAGTGTAATAGCCGACTAAATTGAAGGCTTCATGTCAAGATCTAACAGGAAGTTCCTGAATCAAACGACCTCCTTGGCTGCTTCAGAAGCTACCACGTACTCGGCCTCCATGGTGGAATCAACAATGCAGGACTTCTTGATACTCTTCCAACTTATAACTCCACCTCCTAAGGTAAACACATATCCCGAGGTAGACTTACGAAAATCCTTGTCAGACTAAAAATCTGAGTTTGTGTACCCCCAAAAGTACTAGACTGTTTGCCTGGTAAACCAACATATAATTCTTAGTTCTTTTCAAGTACTTGATTATATTCTTTACCACAGTCCAATGTTCCCACCCTGGGTTAGACTGATATCTACTAACCATGTTAACGGTAAAATAGATGTCAGGTTTAGTACAAAGCATAGCATACATGAGGCTTCCTACTATCGAATCATAAGGAACAACCTTTATCTTCTCTATCTCAATAGGTATCTTAGGATACTGATCCTTGGATAGAGTGATTCCATGCCTGAAAGGGAGAAACCCTTTCTTGGAATCCTGCATGCTAAAACGAGCAACAATATCATTGATATACTTTGCTTGTGATAAGCCCAACATCCTTTATTTATGATCTCATATAAGCTTGATCCCAAGGATATGACTAGCTTCTCCCAAGTCCTTCATATCGAACTGTCCAGATAACTATACTTTAACCATAGATAATGCCCCCACATCATTTTTAATGAGGAAAATGTCGTCTACATAAAGTACTAGGAAGATCACCACGCTTCTGTCACGCTTCTTGTACGCACAGGACTCACCTGGACTCTGATCAAAATCATAAAACTTTATGACTTGATCAAACCGAGTGGTCTAAGATCTCGATACCTACTTAAGTCCATAAATAGATCTTTTAAGCTTGCACAACATGTGCTCCTAGACCTTTGCAATGAATCCGTCAGGTATTTCATATTCTCGTCAAAACTTCCGTTAAGAAAATCTGCCTTGACATCCATTTGTCAGATTTCATAATCGAAATGAGCGGCAATGGATAAAAGAATCTGGACAAACTTAAACATGGCTACCGACGAAAAAGTTTTCTCATAATATATCCCTTCTTTCTGAGTGAGCCCTTTAACAACAAGCCTAGCTTTACAGGTTTTAACCTTCCCATCTACTCCTCTCTTCCTCTTATAGATCCACTTCTATCCAATAGATTTTATCCCTTTAGGTGGTTCTACAAGTTTTCAAACCTGATTAAAATACATAGATTCTATCTCTGAATTCATAGCCATTTGCCAAAGATCTGCATCTTTGTCCTGAAGTGCTTCATTGTAGTTATAGGGCTCAATATCTAGTTTTGTCATAATCTTATCAAAAAACTCTCCCAAGAACATATATCGATCAGGTTGACGAATAACCCTCCCACTACGACGAGGTACTACCTATGTTTGTGTACTAGTAGTAACACGCTGTGCAGAATCTGAACCCTGTGCATCAGCACCTTATTCTTGATTTACTCCTATCCCAATAATCCTCCCACTATGACGAGGTAATAGGATATCAGTGACTTGTGATTCCTCTTCCGTTCTAGTGGTATTTTTTCTTAGTTCTTTCAGAACAATATTACTTTTGGTCTTATAATCCATATTATAATACTCTTCCAAGAATCAAATATTGGTACTAGCAATGACCTTCTAATCCTTAAGATTATAAAATAGTGCACCCTTCATAACTTTGGGATACCCCACAAAGAAACAGACTTTTGTCTTCGGTTCTAACTTACTAATGTTTCCTTTCAGCACATGTTCTGGATACCCTCAAATCCGAATGTGTTACAGACTAGGCTTACGCCTAGTCCACAATTATGTGGGAGTTGAAAGTACTGACTTAGAAGGTGCCAAGTTCAGAATGTAAGCCACTGTCTCTAATGCGAGTCCCCAAAAATAATTGGATAAACATGAATAACTCATCATGGACCTTACCATCTCCATGAGAGTCATATTCCTTCTTTCTGCTACACCATTCTACTGCGAAGTGTTAGGTGCAGTCAAGTAGGATATAATTCCTTCTGATGATAAGTAATCTCTAAACTCTCCAAAGAGGTATTTTCCACCACGGTCGGATCGTAGTGATTTGATACTTTTACCCAGACACTTCTCCGTCTCTACCTTAAATTCTTTGAATTTTTCAAAGTACTTAGACTTACGGTGCATCAGGTAAATGTATCCATACCTTGAGTAGTCATCAATAAAACTGACGAAGTACTCAAAGCTAGCTTTAGCCCGGATTGTCATAAGACCACACACATTAAAATGAACCAGCTCCAACGGTTCTTTAGCTCTATAGCCTTTGGCCGAAAAGGGTCTCTTGGGCATCTTACTCTCTAAGCAAGATTCATTTACTAAAAGTGCTTTCACTTCCAATCAACTCAATGGTCCATCTGCTACTAGTCTATTTATCCTTTTTAGATTAATATGACCCAAGCGTAAGTGACAAACAAATGTTTCGTTCATTAAAGAAGGAAATTTTCTCTTATATGATAAATTAGATGTGTTATTCATTTCAATTAGTTACAGTGTAGAAGAGATAGAAGATATGACATATAGATCATCTACCAATGTACCAGAATAAATAAAATATTTATTTTTCTTCACAACGATAGAGTCATCAAAATGAATAGAATATTTATCCTTTATTAAGCTCGAGACTGAAATTAAATTTCTTCTAATCGAAGGAATATAAAGACAATCTTTCAAAAGAAGTATCATATCTCTACTAAAACTGAGAGTGACATCTCCTACTGCAACTGCTGTCACCCTTGTATTATTATCCATATGCAGGTATATTTTTCCATCACTGAGCTGTCTGGTTTCTTGAAACCCCTGTAAAGAATTGCGAACATGATTAGTGGCTCCCGTATTTACACACTAGGTTTTGGTAGATAACACTGCTAAACATGTTTCCACCACCAGTGAATAGAAATTACCCGTTTATTTTGCTTACTGAGAAAACCCAAACACTGCTTTTTCCAATGCCTAAACTGGTTACAGTGATAACACATGCCTCTCGGCTTCTTCACACCAGCTTTTGGTCCCTTAACTGCTTTTGAACCTGTGCCTCCCTATGTCTAAACATTTTTCTTCTTGTTGCCTTTCATCTTAGATGAAGAACCTTTCTCAGGCACATACACAGAACCTGGCTACCTAAGAATGCCCTCGACTTCTTAAAGTTCCTTAAGAAGTTCTGCCAATGAAAAGCTGAGCATGTTCATGGTATAGTTCGGGTAAAACTGCTTAAAACTTTCAGGCAGTGACAGATGTATGATATCGACCTGGGCTTCCCCGTCAATTTCAGCTCCTTGGATCTCTAGTTCATTTAGAAGACTGATCATCTTCAGAACATGATCCCTAACTAGGGTGCTTTTAACCATGTTTGCATTCATTAGAGATTTCTTCTGACTCTTTTTCAAATTCGATAGTGGAATGGTTCTACCCACCTCTTTTCCTCCCATCCCAAAATAAAAGCAGCAAAATAAAATAAAAGTAGTAATTAATTAAATTACTAGTTAACAGAAAAAAAAATGTTGCGGAGACAGGATTTGAACCCGTGACCTCAAGGTTATGAGCCTTGCGAGCTACCAAACTGCTCTACCCCGCGCTGAAGAGAAGAACTGAAAACTAATAAAAAACAAGGATTGAATTGAAAGCCTAGCAGCACGATTTTAATCCCTAAACATTTCTTTGAAGTTCATAATCATGTCATAGGCACTGAGTATAGATTGATACTAATGCTACAAAACATTTGACATTGAAGCAAAAATGTAACAGCGAGCCATCTGATCAGCTTTCTATTACTTCTGATGGGCATGTGTTTCCTGTTCGGTTGCCCCCACATCAGGTACTGGTGGATATATCTCAGTTAATACAAACTTGTAATTCTTGGTAGTTAATACAATGTCTAAGTTTCGTTTTCAGTCAACATAGTTTGGTCCCGTAAGTTTGTTTTCTTTGAGCATTAAGCGAGTAGGTTGAAAGTTATTTTAATCCTGAGAATCATATAATTAAAATACCATTAATTATGACGAGCAAAATTTTAAATTTATTTTAATTTAGTTTCCCTCTACTATTTTAAAAGAAATTCGCCAGCAGCTTGGTACCATGTGAACAACATGCCTCGATGAAAGGACGTCTACTATCCATCGTATGTCTAGACAGGTCAGTTTTAATTAATTTTACTATTTAGACAACTGACCATGTCAAGTGAAATTAAATAGTTGACATATCTTCGATCCAGTATATAATAGCAGTGACTAACATGGAGAGAATACTATTATATACAATTAAGTGTTAATCATCATCTAATTCCAAATCAGTTGCTTCGCAATGAACCCTTCAATGAAGAAGTGATCCACACTAACAATTATCTAGAATTATTCCTAAAGGAGGTTTGTACTTGCGACATCACAATTAATTTGTCCGATGGGGAGAAAGGTCTTACTGTCAACACGTAAGATTTAATTATATCGCTTACAAACAAGTTACGGAGACCGCGAGATTTATCTGTGAATAAATTTCTTTTCCCACTTAGATTTTTAAAATATTTTTTAGAGTTATAAAAATTTATTTAATTAAAATAAATTTATTAATTTTGAAAATCACACGATTTGAAAGAATCAAAAATCTTTCCGTGTACACAATTCTAAATATTCTGGTTTGTCAAAGTATCTTTTCGTGTTTTAATGCGTAACAAATAAAATTTAATAAATGCACAGTTTTTTCTTCAGCTTTTCAGCTAAAGTAGTAATTAAAGATATTTATTTATTTTATTTTTTATTCCACATTTTTTGAAAAATAATAATTAATTTTGATTAGATATTTTTTCATTTAATTAATTTAAAATTTAAAATTAATTTTTACGTTTTTTCAAGATATCCAATTTTATAAAAAAATATCTTAAACGTGATATTTTATAAAAAATAAAATATCTAAAGTTTTTTTTATTTAATTAAAATTAATTAATTAAAAAAAATTTATTTTATTTTTTATTACAAAATATTTTAATTATAATCGAATTTTCTGAATTAATTAAATTAACAGGATAAATAAAACAGATATATAACATCCACGCAGTTCATATATATATAAACACGACATGCATATATCCCGATTTTATTATCAAATTAAAACATTGAAGCATTTAAGTCTCTTGTTGAAGATAAGTTATAATAATCCATGTTCGTGTCTAATTCCTATCTCCCGTTGGCATCAGAATTTTTTGATACACTGTGATATACTAGTATATCATATCACAATCTTCAATCATATCAAAAAACGATCAAAACAACCCCAGCAAACAGCCGAACCAAGGTTGGCCACCAACTACCGCTGGCGCTGCCCCTAGCCGTTGGCTTCAGGCAGCTTTTGCCGCTGTCTCATTGCTTCGTTTTCGACGCTTTTTATATTGAAGAATAGCTCTTGAAATGTAGTATTGTTTTATTAAGAAACCAGCTCAAAAATAGCTCGAAAAACTACCCAAAAGTCGCTGCCGCCACAGGTAGCGCCGCCGCCCCAAATAGCCACTCATTTGGGCTTTTTTTGGTGGTCTTTTTGTGTCCGACTTTTTTGAAAAAATAGCTCAAATATCCAACAACCTACTGCTTCGAAGAACGCCTCGAAAGCAGTCCAGAAACAGCCCCAAACCAGTGCCGGAGTGCTGCCGTTTGCCGCTGTTTGCCACCTATTTTGTGTACTGTTTTGGCCCAGTTTTTAATAGCTTTTGAACAATATTTTAAGGTATGTTTACTGCTATTTTATACCTAAAAAATCACTCAAAAAGTAGTCCTAAAAATGACCCAAAAAAACATCAAAACTACTGCCGAACCACTGCTGGCAAAGCCACCGGTGGTGGGCTATTTTTACTGTGTTTTTTTTCTACTTTTGACTTATTTTTACTGTTATTTTTAATGCATAAATACTGTAGAAACTCACCAAAAAAAACTATTTAAAACCATTAAAAACTTATCGCGATCCGTGACCCGTAAAACCTGAAACCACCGCCGGTGCCGCCGCCTGTTTTTCGTATTCTTGAATATTCACCATATTCTTAAATAATCTAAATAGATATTTAAAAATTAAAAACTAGCTATTACATCGATCCTATGTCCGTAGGTTCACATTCGATCTATCATGATCAACCCTCTTGATTTAAAAAAAAAAAATCATCATCCATGCATTCAATCAAATATGAAATAATGGATGATCATAAAATCGGGATTAGAACGTTTGCAAAATCAAATTAGCATAGTTCTAAAACTACCCGGCCCCAATAAACCGTAAATAAAAAACAAAACGGCTCTAATACCAATTGTTAGAGGTAAAACTGCCATTATAATGTTTTTGTAAACGATTTTCGATAAAAATTAATTAGACAGACAAACACCAAAATGGGCTCCAGATAAAATTTTTGATATCGAACGATCAAAATTAAAACCTGTGTAACCATAGTTAATTTAAAAGAATATCTTTTTTCGGTCGACTCTTCAACTACGATTTTGACTTCAAGTGGAAGCCCCGTCAAACCTTCTACTATATTCCCTTATATGATTTCTGGACATAGTGTGGGTTATAATCCTCCGAGAACTCGTACCGGCAGAACCTACTCAGCTTTAGTCTTAAAGACAAGTTATGAAACTAGTTTACCCACATATTTATAGAGCTACAACAGGGACCTGTGGAGTAATTATGACTAAGACTTCTAGTGGATCACATACACCCATCAACAGTTTTCCAAATTAAGCAAATCTCATAGCGGTATCTGTAATTATGAAAATATTGCAGTGGTTTTTGCAATTTTTATAAAACACTGAATTGAAGTTCACACCACTAAAGAACTATAATTGCGCTATAAGCCATAATCTCAAGACCTTCTTGCATCGAGCTCCTATTACTAAATGCTTAACATTTCTTCCCACGTTAAAATTTTCGATACACGCCAATTAAATTTAACTACTGATATTTTAATCTAATCGGCATCTTTAATTCCTTAAACCCTTCCACTTAACTTATTTGACTGCCTAATAATCAAATTTACCTGTAGAGTTTGGCCCGGTCAAAATTTATAAGCTTCTTTAAGGGGGTATCGTCAATCCCGATCTTTCAAGACGTGGATTCCGTCAACAATTAATATTCACCATATAAAAATACCGCTATCCAACTCATCGGGAATAGAGACCCATATAAGATCCCACCCTCTAATAAATCAAAATAACAAATATTAAATATACGCTAATTAATAATTGTTTCAGGATTAAGAGGATAAGCACTATTCATAATAATCTTGCGATGTAAATTAATTTATATAATTAGTAAAAAATTAACTATCCCAATGTGTCTCTTTCAATACACACAAAATGTACTGGCACAGAGAGTCAGAACAATAGACGATGCTATTATCTGTTCCCCGTAACTAAGATAGACCTACTAAAACTCTATGCTGCAGTCGTACCGATAGTATGTCCATTTTCATCTAAACTGTGAACATAAAAATTATATTCTGTAAGAACCTAAAATCTTATCTTATGTATACAAGCCGTACTCTACACACCAAATTAAATACTGTATAGAATATAGGACTTCCATGCATAACATTGAAAAAATTATATGCATACATTGCTAATTAAAATTCTCATAAAATGGCAAATTAATTTTATTAAAATAAAATTAAATACTAAAAATATGATTTTCAGTATACCAACCCTAACAAAAGATACGGTTTATGAGATCCATAAACGTTGCCGGTGCGTTAGTCAACCCAAATAGCATGACCAAAAACTCAAAGTGTGGGATATCGAGTGCGAAAAGCAATTTTTGGGATGTTCTCCTCCTTGACCCTCAATTGATGGTAGCCCGATCTCAAGTCGATCTTCGAAAAACAATACGAACTCTTTAATTGGTCAAACAAGTCGTCAATACAAGGCACAAGGTACTTGTTCTTAATAGTCACATGGTTTAATTTACGGTAATCTATATAAAGGCGCAAGGACCCATCCTTCTTCTTTGCAAACAACGCTGGTGCTCCCCAAAGAGACACACTAGGATGAATGAAACCCTTGTCCAATAACTCCTGGACCTGCACCTTCAGCTCTAGTAGCTCGACCGAAGCAAAATGGTATGATGGTATAGAAATGGGGGCGGTTCCAGGGATAAGGTCAATAGAAAACTCAACTTTTCGTTGTGGCGGAAGCTCAAACAGGTCGTCCAAAAAAACATCCAGAAACTCGTAAACTACCAGGGGAAACTCTTCATGTATCGAACAAGTCTCACTTATAGATATGGCTGAGAAAAGGAGGCTTAGGCTGCCTCGGTCTCGTAAACAAAGAGATCTAAGCACTAAACCATCATCCCAATCACCCACAAAATAGAAGAAATCTCCCTCTGGTGTGCAAGCAAACACTCGACATCGATCACAATGGATGAAAGCATAGAAACTGATCAGCCAATCCATCCCTAAGATGATATCAAAAGGAGTCAGATCAAGTAGAATGAAATCAAATACCAGGTAGCGGTCGGCGACCTCTATCTCACAGGCTCTACCACATGTCTCAACATGGTAGCCCCACCAATCGGCATCTCTACACACAAGGCAATACCCAGTACGTCTACCTCTAACCCAAATGCAGATGAAAATACAGATGAGATGAATGAATACAATGCTCCCGTATCTACAAGAACACTGACCCAAGAACGATACACTAAGAAGGTACCTCGAATGATCGACAGGCTGGTGGTGGCATTTGGCATGGCAGGTGCCACTAAAGTGCTAGGTTCTATGAGAGGATACACTCGGCCTTGATTGCCCTGGTTTGGCCCACCACCTCTCCTAGCTCCCAGCTATCAAACTAACTAGGCTAAAGTGGCCCTTCCTGCTTCCCTCACCAACTACACTCTTGACTGTTGCTGCGACTGTCCATAGCTCTGTCACCCTTGAGGTGTCTGTCCCTGATGTGTTCTTGAAGTACCTAGACCACTCCCTCCTTGAGGGCAATCTCGGTGCATATGATGTCACGCCCCAAACACCAGGGTTACGCGAAAGCCCACCAAAAACCGTTTGTGAAAATAAGATTTGCAGTTAGAAAAACATCAACTCAAAAATATATAATATTTGGATACAAATCCCCAAGTTTATCTCTCATAAACAGAAATCATGCAAACTCATACATGAATAAATATATCGCCGAAAGGTATACAAAACCAGCCTTCTGAAACAGGCATCACATGTATATATACATGTCCAAAACAGGTAAACTACAGCAAGCTCTCCATCACCACAAGCCTCTAGGTCAACTCCACGTGTTCACCTGAAAATGGTTTTACAGTAAAATCCCACACCGTGAGCCGAAGCCCAATAGGAAAAGACTATAAAGCTGTAAAGCAGGCAATATGCAATCATATGGTGGGAGCAAACTCGACCACAGAACTCAAAACGGTTTTTTTCTCTAAAAAACCACAAGTTTTCCACCGAGCCAACACGGGTCTCAAAAATGGTTTTATCTCATAAAACCCACATTTTCATCCTTCAAACTATGCATTTCATCCTAACAGATATCATGCCACAGTTAAGAAAAAGCTGTAACAAAACAGTAATCAAAAATATTATTCCCTCGCGGAATGTACCGTCGTGGAAAAGATGAATATGATCCTATGCACCGACTCTATCACCAGGAGACAGAGGTAGTAACTATAAACCCCTGTCCAGTATCTAATCCCCATACATCATGGGACCAGTCAGATACACACAGGTTCTAGAAGGAGCACCACGACGTAACCACTAAATTTACGGGCTAGGACCCCGAGGGAGCTAAGCACCAATCCGTCTCAATTTACGGGGACTAACCCAAAGGAACTGAGTGCCTACTCTGCGCACGTTTTCAGACTTTTACCAAGGGCAACTCGTGCCACATCCACGTCATCCCGATACATCTAGGTAATCATCAAAAAATCAAACCGTAGCTCAACTACGAAAGCATTTCACAAATATACATTATACATGTATATACAAATCCATCCATCAACATGGAGATCATCAAAACCTTTCCAAAAAGTTTTTCAGAAAAACAGTTATACAACACGTGTATAAACAAGAGATCCAATCCATGAACCATGGAGATCAAACAAAATATTTTTAAAATGTTTTCCCCGTTTCCACAAAACGTTTCCAAACCTGAGACTCAACCCCAAGGGTTAGTTCCAAACCTCTAAAACATAATTGTCGAGATTTTATCAAAAACCACCGTTTTCAAGAACACCTTTTGAAAACTAACATTCACAAGCTATATCATGTAATAAACCAGGAAAGCGTAAATCATGCTTTTTATCCGAAACAATGTTTAAACAAAAAACATGATATATAAGCATTTTAACCGGTGAAAAACGTACAACTGTATGCAGCATAACTGGGCAATCGTCACTATCACGTCTTCACACCTGGGCCACATGAAACACCCACAAACAAACTCCCAAGGAACAAGAGACTTGATCAAAAGGGCTCACACGGATGAAAAATAACCTTTCCTAAGCATTTGGCCAAAAATGGATGAAAAACGGTTTGGAAATCTTGACACACCTCCACTCTTTTGGTCATAACTTTTTTTACAAAAAGAATTTTGAGGTGAGAGAGGTGCCATTGGAAAGAAGACTTCCGGGGCTTCAATTTAACTATAAGAACGACCCAATTTCGAGTTCGAATGAGGGAGATAACATCAAAATGAAATGGCTCTGCACAGCCAGTCCGCTCGAGCGGACGCCGGGCTCTCGAGTGAGCTACCACCCGAGAAGAACCCAAAAAATTATATTCTGGGTGTTCTAAGCCTCCAAACCCTCAAACACTCACTAAACATCATCTCAACCACAAATTATAGCCTCCAAACACCTTATAAACACCCTCGGTTATACCCAAACCCGAAACTACCATAGATCCTCGAAAGGAACATTTCAAAACCTGATTTCATCAAACCAAAATCAACTCAAACGCCTTTTTAAACCAAAACACAGTTTAACGAAACATAAACTGTTGTCCGTGCATTTTTAATCGGTCAAAATACTTATAATTGCACGTAGAACCCTTAAACAGCAATAGAGTCTAGAATCCTACCTCGTTGAGCTAAAAGGTCGACGTCTCGATCCACTTGCAAAAACGAATTTCATCGGAATCAAAATCTGACCGGATGGTTGCGTAGCCTCGATGCCGATACTAAGAATCTGGAGTATGATCGTCAAAAATTGATCCCCGCGCCTCCGAGAAGTTAGAGAGAAGGCAGAGAGAAAAATGAGAAAACTTAGGAGTTAAGTTTTGAAAATATCTATTGAAAATCTAACTGCAGATATTTATAGGTCTCCAAAATATGTTTTTTTTGAATTTTTGAAATTTTCACCATAACTTCCCGCAGCCCCCGGGACGAACCCCGCAAAATCTCTGAACCCGAACATGCGTCAAAATCACATTTTTCTAGAATCTCGCGCCAGGCCTCCACCGCTCGAGTGCTCGACCACCGCTCGAGCGAACCCCTGCTGACATACCACTCTGCCACCCCACCGCTCGAGCGCCCAAGCACCGCTCGAGTGGTCACCACACAGAACCACTCTCTGGCACTGTTCTGCTCGAGCGCACACCCACCACTCGAGCGGTCATCGCTGGGATAAAAACTGAACCAAGGAAGCAGACCAAACTTTAATCCTTACTCCCGTGAACACTTAGACCATTTCCAAAAATGAAACGGGTCAGGGTCTCACAACTCTCCCCCTCTTAAAGGAATTTCATTCCCGAAATTCAACACTGCGACTCAAGCCAAACACTGTCCCACAACTATCAACAATCTCTTATGCAAACACAGCAATACTGCACAATAGCAGAAATGCCCCAGTAACTGAAACCCCAAACCTGTCGCCACACAAGGAAAACACGACTAGAAGATTCAATCTCCATACAGACTGCTCGCACGGGCAAATTTCACTGATACTACTGTTATCCAAGAAACATCATAAACATTGGATCAAGATCCAACTCGTGCTGCCAAAGCCCAACACAAAACTCTCGCCGAACTCAAACCACTCCAACGACAAACACATCATACGAGATCAATCCACCATGGTACTTAATCTCAAACATGCTCTGTGCGCGAACACAGAGACTATCATCCTCGTCCTCATTGCCACATACTATCTCAATCACATCTCACAATACACACCAAGGACTATCTCCACAAGTCCAAACACACGACGCCAAACTCCGACATCGGTCACAAGAAGTCACACGTTCCACACATAAACTTTTCTCAAGTTCTGATGATCACCAACTTTGATACCACATCGCTACTCTGTTGATGCTAACAACGCCATCACATAGCTGACACATCATTGTCCTAGACAAGACTCCACACAACCAAAAACTGACCTGGCATCACAGCCACAAGGTCACCTGACTCCAGCGAGTCACCTGACCAACACGTCCGCAAACAGAACATCTCATAGGTATCTAACAACCTATATCAATCAAATCATAACTCCCGTGCAACAGCACGTCACTGCACATCTCAACATCTTGCCATCAGATCGCTGATATCAGATTGCAGATCACCCTCAAACAAAACATGGTTGTCGTCAGCCGGAAAAATGCCCACTCAGCCAAAAGCAATAATGCAACCGTATCCACATAATCCAGAATAAACTGCACACAACAGTTATGGATTCTCTGCCGATCACTGCAAAGAACTCTGCGTCTCTACATCAACTCCCGAAGCATTCTTGTCTACCAACGCAACCTCACAGAGAACACAACCCAAATGGTTCAACCATCCATTGAAACTACGAAGGATTTGTCCAATAATCACCCATTCCTAGTGATGTATGTCCCTGAGTCACAACTCCAAGGGTCACAACACGCATACAAATCCACTGAGAATCCACAGTCTCAGGACACAACCAAAACCTAAACCAATCAAAACCTGGCATCTCTCTCTACCCGAGATGAAACAACTCGCAAACAACACGCACCAAACAATAGTCTATAAGATAATTGTCTACAAGAACTCTCTCTCTCTCCTTCCATCCAAAGGAAAGAAAAGGGTCAACAAGAAACCACGACCTAACCTCGGCGTACTGCCAATACGCATCAACACTTAGTCCTCAACGAACCCAGTCAACCTAATCTTAAAACCATATTGACCACGGTCAAGCAGCTGCCGTCAACCCCGATCATAGTACTCAAACCATCAGCTACACCAAACTCTCAACTCTTCAGCGTCATTAACACACACGCGGATATCATCCATCTGCATACTTGGTACAACTCATACCATTGCGCCCAAAACCTCACTGCAGAAGGTTGCGCTACACCACCTAACTCTTGCTCGGCAGACCAAGATCACGTCACGACCTCGAGCCCATAATCCAAGGCATAACATCAAACACAGGCATCGTAACCTACGATTCCTCGCCTATCACCTCATGCCAGCCAAACCACACAGTCCACTACTGAACCTCAGCACTCCACACTTTGTTCCCATGGGCAAACAACATACCCATCTTTGAACAAGGTGGAACACAAACAACCTCGGGACATATCACACCCAGGATACATCGTCTCAACACTAACAAACCACATGCACTGGACACGGTTCTTAAACACGATCTCCTAATCACTAGGATA
Organism: Heliamphora pulchella; assembly: GCA_032270985.1. Classification (NCBI taxonomy): domain Eukaryota; kingdom Viridiplantae; phylum Streptophyta; class Magnoliopsida; order Ericales; family Sarraceniaceae; genus Heliamphora; species Heliamphora pulchella. The sequence continues at coordinate 16,152 of JAULJZ010179757.1, forward strand.
TCGACCAAACCACAGACCTGCATTCCCGTAGGAATCTCACGAAACTGATTCTCATCGCAAGAATCCCTACACATTCCTAATCCCATGCTCTTCCTAGCATATTTACGAAACTCAATCCTCAAACCTCAAAAGGTATACAACGTCCAAGGTCATCAGAACCACTCGGACTGCCAACAACATCCTCAGATGCTACTCTGGCTACCGTCAACATCCTGCTGACCACCATCAACATCCTGACTACTAGGGGATATCTCCAGAACCACTCACGTTCTGCTACCTCTACATACACCCAGCCAAGGATTACTACGCTCCCATCCACTATGTTCCCGTCCATACCCCATCCTGAGTACACGGCTCATGACATAGCATGGCTCAAGACATACCTAATCCATCACATAGCCAAACTCGACTCACAGAGGAGTTCCACCACATACTAGGCGATCGACGCTCAACCCATACCGTACCTCTGCAACTGATAACAACCAAGTCGCACATAACCAAACCCAAACCACGATCTCGCCGCCTCTAAAGGTGTACAGGTTATAAAGAAAGAAAATATGAAACACGATAACCTAAGGTCGATCTATCATATTATCTCTAACACAAACCACATAATCATGCTAACACATAGCCATAAAGATTATGCAGACACAACACTAATACCAAGGAGAATCGACAAGAATAACGCATCATTTTAGACAACCCACTTAGATTCCTTGCTAAAAATTATGTCCGCGAAATGTGTTTTTAACTTGGCTCCCAAGTTTGTTAATCCAAATACAAGACGAATCAATCCTAAGGTCCAACCTCTATGCTCACATATACACCACGTCAACATGCAACCAAGCACACACACATCCTCACAAGGTGATGCACCCTCATTCCCATGGCTCATAGGTATCTGAACCCAGAGCTCTGATACCAAGTTGTCAAGCCCCAAACACCAGGGTCACGCAAAAGCCCACCAAAAACCATATGTGAAAATAAGATAAGTAGTTGGAAAATTATCAACTCAAAAATATACATCATTTGAAAAAAAATTCCCAAGTTTATCTCTCATAAACAGAAATCATGCAAACTCATACATGAATAAATATATCGTCAAAAGGCATACAAAACCAGCCTTCTGAAACAGGCATCACATGTATAAGTACAAGTCCAAAACAGAAAAACTACAGCAAGCTCTCCAACACCACAAGCCTCTAGGTCAACTCCATGTGTTCACCTAAAAATGGTTTTACAGCAAAATCCCACATTGTGAGCCGAAACCCAATAGGAAAAGACTATAAAGCTGTAAAGCAGGCAATATGCAATCATATGGTGAGAGCTAACTCGACCACAAAACTCAAAACGGTTTTTTTTCCTCTCAAAAATCACAAGTTTTCCACCGAGCCAACAGGGGCCTCAAAAACGATTTTATCTCATAAAACTCACATTTTCATCCTTCAAACTATGCATATCATCCTAACAGATATCATGCCACAGTTAAGGGAAAGCTGTAATAAAACAGTAATCAAAAATATTGTTCCCTCGCGGAATGTACCGTCGCGGAAAAGATGAATATGATCCTATGTACCGACTCTAACACCAGGGGACAGAGGTAGCAACTATAGACCCCTGTCCAGTATCTAATCCCCGTACATCATGGGATCGGTCAGATACACACAGGTTCTACATGGAGCACCACGACGTAACCACTCAATTTACGGGCTATGACCCCGAGGGAGCTAAGCACTCATCCGTCTCAATTTATGGGGACTAGCCCGAAGGACCTGAGTACCTACTCTGCGCACGTTTTTAGACTTTTACCGAGGGCAACTCATGCCACATCCACGTCATCCCGGTACATCTAGATAATCATCCAAAAACTGAACTGTAGCTCAACTACAAAAATATTTCACAAATATACATTATATATGTATATACAGATCCATCCATCAACATGGAGATCATCAAAACCTTTCCAAAAAGTTTTCCAGAAAAACAGTTATACAACACGTGTATAAACAAGAGATCCAATCCATGAACCATGGAGATCAAACAAAACATTTTTAAAATGTTTTCCCCGTTTTCACAAAACGTTTCCAAACCTGAGACTCAACCCCAAGGGTTAGCTCCAAACCTCCAAAACATAATTGTCGAGATTTTATCAAAAATCACCATTTTCAAGAACACCCTTTGAAAATCAACATTCACAAGCTATATCATGTAATAAACCAGGAATGCGTAAAGCATGATTTTTATCTGAAACAAGGTTTAAACATAAAACATGATATATAAGCATTTTAACCGGTGAAAAGCGTACAATTGTATGCAGCATAACTGGGCAACAGTCACTATCACGTCCCAACACCCAGGCCACGTGAAACACCCACAAACAAACTCCCAAGGAACAAGGGACTTGATCAAAAGGGCTCACATGGATGAAAAATAACCTTTCCAAAGCATTTGGCCAAAAATGGATGAGAAACGGTTTGGAAATCTTGACACACCTCCACTCTTTTGGTCATAACGTTTTTTACAAAAACAATTTTAAGGTGAGAGAGGTTCCATTGGAAAGAAGACTTCTGGGGCTTCGATTTAAGTATAAGAACGACTCAATTCCGAGTCCAGATAAAGGAGATAACATCAAAACAAAATAGCTCTGCACAGTGAGTCTGCTCGAGCAAACGTCGGGCGCTCGAGTGAGCTACCACCCGTGAAGAACTTAAAAAATTCTGTTCTTGGTGTTCTAAGCCTCCAAACCCTCAAACACTCACTAAACATCATCTCAACCACAAATTAAAGCCTCCAAACACCTTATAAACACCCTCGAATATACCCAAACCCGAAACTACCATAGATCCTAGAAAGGAACATTTCAAAACCTGATTTCATCCAACCAAAATCAACTCAAACGCCTTTTTAAACCAAAATCGGGTTTAACGAAACATAAACTGTTGTCTGTGCATTTTTAACCGTTCAAAATATTTATAATTGCACATAGAAACCTTAAACAGCAGTAGAGTCTAGAATCCTACTTCGTTGAGCTAAAAGCTCAATGTCTCGATCCACGTACAAAAACTAATTTTGCCAGAATCAAAATCTGACCCGATGGTTGCGTAGCCCTCGATGCCGATACCAAGAATCCACAGTCTGATCGTGAAAAACCGAACCCCGGGCCCCCGAGAAGTTAGAGAGAAGGCATAGAGAAAAAAGAGAAAACTTAGGAGTTAAGTTTTGAAAAATATTTTTTAAAAATATCTAACTCTAAATATTTATAGGCCTCCAAAATATTTTTTTTTTTTTAAATTTTTGAAATTCGCACCATAACTTCCCGCAGCCCCCGGGACCAACCCTGAAAAATCTCTGAACCCGAACATGCATCAAAATCATATTTTTCTAGAATCTCGCGCCAGGCCTCCACCGCTCGAGCTGACCCCTGCCAACATACCACTCTACCACCCCACCGCTCGAGTGCCCAAGCACCGCTCGAGCGGTCACCACACAGAACCACTCTCTAGCACTATCCCGCTCGAGCACACACCCACTGCTCAAGCGGTCATCGTTGGGAGAAAAACTGAACCAAGGAAGCATACCAAACTTTAATCCTTACCGCTGTGAACACTTAGACCATTTTCAAAAATGAAACAGGTCAAGGTCTCGCATATGACCTGTCTGGTCGCATTGATAACAAAAATATGGGGCCTTTCCCGGAATCTGACTTTGTTGTTATCCCTGCGTGGGCACTCCCAAACACGATGTCTCGATTGTTGGCACAAGAAGCAAACTGGCCCTCGACGCTCAAAATGTCCTGATGAACCCATCAATAGTGCGGGTGCTGATCGTGGCAGTGGCTGGGACCTCATTGTTAGGGTTTGTTCTATTGAAAATCATATTTTTAGTATTTAATTTTATTTTTAATAAAATTAATTTTTTATTTTATAAAAATCTTTATGAGCAATGTATGTGTATCATTTTTTTGATATACATAGATGTCCAATATTCTGTATAGTATTTAATCTGGTGTGTAGAGTACGGTTTGCACACAGAAGATCAAATTTTAAGTTCTTGCAGAATATAAGTTTTATGTTTACAGTTTAGATGAAAATAGACATACTATCGGTACAACTGTGGCACAAAATTTTAGTAGGTATGTCTTGATTACGGAGAACAGATAATAGCGTTGTCTATTGTTTCGACTCTCTGTGCCAGTACACTTTGTGTGTATTGAACGGGACATTTGGGTAATTAATTTTATACATACTATATAAATTAATTCACACTCTAAAGTTATTATAAATAGTGTTTATCCTCTTAATCCTGAAATAATTATTGATTTGCGTATATATAATATTCGTTGTTTTAATTCATTAGAGGGTGCGATCTTATATGAGTCTATATTCTCGGTGAGTTGGATAGCGGTATTATTTATATGACAAATATTAATTATTGACAGAATTCACGTCCTAAAGATCGGGATTGACGATACCCCCTTAAGGATGCTTATAAGTTTTGGCTGAGCTAAACCCTACAGGTGGATTTAATTTTTTGGCGGTCAAATAAGTTAAGCGGAAGGGTTTGAGGAATATCAAGATGCCGATTAAATTAAATTATTAGTAATTAAATTTAATTAGCGGTATCGAAAATCTTAATGTGGGGAGAAATGGTAAGCATTTAATAATAGGAGCTCAATGTAAAAATATCTTGAGATTATGGGTCAGAGTGCAATTATAGTTCTTTAGTGGTATGAACTATAATTCAGTGTTTTATGAAAATTGCACAAATCGCTACGTCTTTCCATGATTGCAGAAACAGCTAGTAGATATCTGTGTTCCACTAGAAGTCTTACTCATAATTACTCCTCAGGTCCCTGCTGTAGTCCTATATATATACGGGTAGGCTGAACCAGTTTATCATTATTGATATATCATATTTTGTCTCTCAAGACTAAATATATTGGGGTTCTGTCGGGACGAGTTCTCGATAGTCCGTAGCCACACTACGTTCGAGGATCGCATACGAAAATACGGTAGAAAATCTAACTGTAGCTTCAACTCGGAATCAAGTCGTAGTTGAAGACTAGATCGATAAAAGGTATTCTTCTAAATTAACTTTGGTTATACGGGTTTATTTTGATTGTTCGATGTTAAAATTTTTATCTGAAACCCGTTTTGGCATTTGGCCGTCCAGTTAATTTTTTACCGAAAATTGTTTACAAAAACAATGATCTTGGCAGTATTGCCTCCAACAAATTGGTATCAGAGCCGTTTTATTTTTTGTTTATGGTTATCAGAGCCAGATAGATTTAGAACTGTTGCTAACTTTGTTTTACAGGCGTTCTAATCTCGATTTTATGATCATCATTTATTTTTCATATTTGATTGAATGCGTGGATGATGATTAATTGATTTAATTTCTTTTAATCACGGGGGTTGACCGTGATAGATTAAAAATTTTTTAGATCGAATGTGAGTCTACGGGACATAGGTTTCGATGTGAAAATTTTATCTTCTTTAATTTTTTTCTTCTAGTTTATTGGAAAGAAAAAAAAATAAGAACATGTATGAAAGAACGAAGGCGGCGGCAACCAACAGTGGTAGGCGGTGACAATCGGTGGTGGTTCCGGCGTCTGCTTTGCAGTTTGTTTTTCTCTCTGCATATTTTTTTTTTCCGAATTTTAATAATAATAAAAAAAGAGGACAAGCAACATCCAAACGCTGCCTTGACAGCGCAGCAGGTTTCCGCAACAGGCGCACTATTGCGCCAAAAAGGCGCCCTTCACAGCGGCGCAGGCCAAACACGACGCTAGTTCCAACGAAGCAAACAGTGGTGTTGTTTTTCCAGACTGTTCAGGCGCTGGTTTTGATTATCAAAACAGTGGTTTCATCCATATAGCGCCAGTTTTCCAGAGCAAGTGGCGCAGCAAGCAATTCCAAAAACAGTTTTTAATCCCAAACAGTGATCAAACCGCAACAATTCTAATAGCGTCAAGTCCGAACAGTCTGCATGCATTGGTGCAAGTGATTTCCAAATTAGCAGCGCATATTCCGTCGATTTCCAAGCGCAAGGTAGCCATTCCCAAGCAAGAAACCGCAGCAAACACCCAAGAACGCAAGCTGTGATCACCCAGAGGCTGTTTCGGTTGTTTGGATTAATGGATGCTTGGGATTAATGATGTCTCAAACACTAACAGTCGCGGTTTCCAAGCAGCAACAGTTTCCTTTTATGGCAAAAACTCCGAAATAATTGGAGAATTAAATAATCATAATACTATCAGGATACAAGATGCTGAAAAAGATTATTGAAACTTATTCTTTTTAATAGGAGACTGAAACTCTTTAGAATTTCAGATGGATCATAAAATCGAGATTATATTTATCTTACATTTCATTTATTTTTTATATATTAATTGCGTGGATGATAAATATTAATTTTATTATCCTGTTAATTTAATTAATTTGAATATTCGATTTTAATTAAAATATTTTGTAATAAAAAATAAAATTAAGTTTTTTAAATTAATTAATTTTAATTAAATGGAAAAACTTTAGATAT